>SNQJ01S0012351.1:167381-182159 GCA_010110895.2 Picea sitchensis | reverse complement strand
AACTCGTCGATATAAACCTCTTCAATTCAAAATAAGGCTCGGGGACTTATAACACTTTAGCTTTTCTTAGGTATAAATATGCTTGCTAAACTATATGAAATCATCTAACCTAAAAAATATCCAAAACTTACTTGCTAAATCAAAGAAAAAAAGGTACCCAAAAATTTTGGAATTTCAGGATGTGTTGTGGACTCAACATAGTCTAGATTGATGATTAGGAGACATTTAAGAGGGAAAGAGGCTAACATATTCATCCCCCAATCCTTATGATTCAAAATGATATTTGTAACACTCCTACATCAAACTCAGAAAAAAGCACATACATAGGCATATCTATCCCTCCTCTTTTTATTTCGTCAATGTTAGTCTCTGTACCATATTTGGTTCTACAATATGCATTTAAGAATCATTTTAGGGCTCCTTGAGCCTTCTTCTTTTGTAGATAAAAATCCCATGGAGAAAAATGGATCCAAATTTAACTTAATACAACTCCATACGTTTATTTTTTCATGTTGACATTGCATGCATACAACAAGGTCCCACCTACCACTCACGTCACCTCCTTTCTTCGTATCAACCTCGTCAAAAAACAAATTCCAACTCACCAATAGTGGATAACTATTTTGTTTTATGGTATTCTATAGCACATCAATTCCTTCAACATATTTTCCTCCCAATATTCCTTACTTACATTTAACTACAAGGGTCTCCTTCATCATCATTTTTATCATTTTCATCATCATTTTCATCTCCACCATCATCCTCATCATCAATTTTATCATTTTCATCCTCATTTCCATTTTCATTTTCATTATCATCATCTTCAACTTTACTATTATTGTTTCCTTCATCCTCAACATTATAATATTTATTCTTCTTCTCATAATCAACTTACACATCATTACTTTATCTTTTGGCATGCCTTTCATCCTCTTCAATTGAATTTGTGTCAATACCTTGTTCTTTTTTCATGTCTGCTATTTTAAGTTTTGATTCATTTCCATCTTCAATTATCTCCTCTTTGTTATTGCTATAATTTAGTAGTTTTAGCACTTCATCGTAGTGCTCTTCTTTCTCAAATTTTGCAATCCTAACATTGCTTCTATCAATCCTTGCATATGCACAAAACAATTGGTCAAATATAACAATAATTTCTTTTTCCATATTCCCCCTTTTCTTTTTTTTGCATCTTGGACTACTGCATCAACAACTGTTAGGGTTGCCTTCATATCTTCTTCATTTTCCCTTCAAGCCTTGACAACTACAATTGCAACTCTCATG
The DNA here is from genome assembly GCA_010110895.2 of Picea sitchensis. Classification (NCBI taxonomy): domain Eukaryota; kingdom Viridiplantae; phylum Streptophyta; class Pinopsida; order Pinales; family Pinaceae; genus Picea; species Picea sitchensis. The sequence continues at coordinate 180,878 of SNQJ01S0012351.1, read as the reverse complement.
GTTGCTTTCTCCTTGTCATCTTTTACTATTTCTATGGAAATGTTTCCAACTTCCTGTCCATCATTCTTATGGACTTATTCCCCCTTATCATGCTTATTCTTATGCTCCTCTTGGACATAGAAGCTTTCAACTTCACAACAACATTTAATATGGATATTATTTTTATATTGGCCTTCTGTGTCTATAGCTTTCAAAGTTATTTCTTCTTCAAGTTTATTATTTTTTTCTGTAGTCTAATACTTTTGTAGACCTCTCAACTTCAATTGTTGCAATAATAGATTTATCATTTTCTTTGCTTGCAACCATAGACTGGTTGTCTTTTTTCCATCACCATCTCCTCAATTAATTTCATTTCCTTATTGATCTGAATCACTTCTTATAAAAGTTCTTCATCATATATTTATTCAATTCTAATCACTTCCATTTGCTCATCCATTTCCTCGACTTCTTCTATTTCATTTTCTACAACCTCTTCATGAGTTGCCATTTCTTCCCCATTACAACATCATCACCATTTCCATTTCCTTCAAACGTTTCTTCAATTTCTACGACAATATTGATGTGCTCTTTTTCATTGTCTTCATCATATTTTACAATAATGGTGTTGATGTCTTCTTTTTCATTTGTAGCATCAACAAGATGACTTTGTCTTTCTTATTCTATCTCTGCACATTCACAAACATAAATATTGTTAATAAAATCCAATTCCTTTGTGGGCATGTTTTCAAAGACTCCCTCTTCAAGCTTACAATTAATTGTTTTAGCATAATCATCATCTTCTGACTCGAGCGGAGACTCAAAGACATGTTGCTCATCCTCTAGTTTTGAATTTTGAAGGTTTAACAACATTGTTATGATAAACTGAGGAACTTAATGTTCTCCATGGTATCCTTTCATCCTTAGCCTTATTTTTCAAAACAATTCGCTACCTCTCAAACTGCATTTTCAAAGCTTGAAGCTTTTCCAACCATCATGTCCTCATTCTTGGGTGTATTATCTCCTTCATCAGGTTGTAAATCATGTACTCCCATCCTATTACTTTTCCTTTTCCTTTTGTGTGTCTCATATTTTGGGTTCCTTCCAGCATACTGTTGCACCTTCTTTCATTTTTTATTAAGCAAACTTAACTCTTGGGGGGGCTCATTTTCTTCAAAATAATTCCCCAACTTCAATATCCACAACATCAATTCTTCTAAGCTCACTTTCCCTAAAAACATAGAGACACCTTCACTAGATTCTTCATCCCCAACTCTTCCTTCAACCTCTATTAATTCCAACTTGATAGTGTCTTCTTCATTTGCAAACCCTTGTTTGCTACTAACTTCTCTACATGCATATTCCCCCTCAAACAACTTTAGTGTTCCATAAGGAACATCATCCATTGAATCACATTCTTTTGGTTTGCACTTAGTAATATCATCACTATCATCCTCATTATCCCCACTGTCACTATATTCATCACCCTCATTCGTTGTTGGGGGGTCTTCGTCCACTTTCCTTTTCATTTCAACAAGAAATTCTGATTTCTTTACATGGCAAGGCTTAGTAGCCTACTTCAAAACATCCATTCCGAAACAATATTTATTTTGCTTATTGAAATTTCTGGATATAAAATGTGTCAAGAGTTTTTGAAATGTCCAACGTTTCGAGTGGACACTCCACACATCGTCGGGGACAAAAGCAACTGATGTAGCCTTATTTCATCACTGTCATAGCCTTTTCTTCTGTAAGATGTCTTCCATTTTCTTTCAAAATCTTCAATATTTCCTCTTGACCAAAGGTTTTCTTAACCCCTTGGGCTGCCTCCAAAACTTCCAACCTAACCACCAATTTCCTCATCTCTTCACATGTTTCTTCTAAATCCTCTTCCTCACAATATTTTCTTTTGCATAAATTCACATTCTTCACCTTTCTTCTATAAGCCATCTATGCACCCTCAATGTGCAATTTTCTCTTGAACACTATATAGTGCTACTTGTTGACCACCTATTTCAACTAAGTTTCAATATCATGTACCATGAAGACATGGACCTTGTGCCATGACAAGTTCAAAGACTTATGTCTCAGTAGGACAATTCTACCCCCGTAACTTCTTTCTCTCTCCACGAAATGTCTACTCCCCTACATGGGATAATTTTGTAATGCATCATGTTAGAATGGGTCAAGTTTTAATGATGTAGTTTCCTAGGACTTTATCATTAAGGAAGTCCTTTCATCAAGTGTTTTTTTTCCTCGGGTAATTAATCTTGCTTTTCAACGATTTTAATTACTTGAATTTTTCACTCAATAAATCCTCCAAAGTGGTGAAAGGCGTTCTAATGATCACACCCAGTGGGTCCTTAACGTCTATAAGTGTTGTAAATGACCATGCTAGACTTATTCTAGAGTATTGCAGAATTTCGTTAGGTTTTGATAGGATTTTTTAATAATTAAAATTTCCCGTAAATTGGAATTTATTTATTATTTTTTATGTAAAATGTAAAAATTTGGTCCTTAAGGATTTTGTATAGGGGTGTGAGTAATAAAAAAAAATGGTTTATGAACCGCTACACACTTGGACCAAGTTTCCTCTCAATTGGACAAGTTTTTCTAGGTCAATGTCCACGAGGAGTCCAAGTTAGTCAGAAATCAACAAATAATTGACCAAGGTAAAAAAACCAAAAAATTGTAATTGAGTCTAAAGCTAAGAAAATAAAGGGGGAAATGTTTTCTAATATATTTCATAAGTTGGAAAGTGAAAATACACTTAGAAGAAACCACCCCAAGTCAATTTAACAACTTAAAACGAGTTTCCCTAGTGAGAGGGGTTCCCCCCTTCTTCATGAACTTAGGGTTTATGAAATATTAAAGGATGAGGAAGGGCCCCACACCTTGGGCGCCCCCATTTATGCTTGGTTATATGTTTAAACACTATGAAAGGCGTCCCCCCCCCTCATAATTCATCCCCCTTCTCTATGATGCACCCATCAAACCCTAAGTGTGCCCCTTTTAACATGACCTTCCCTCCTTTGATGACTGACACATGTAAATCATCTAAGGGGGGTTTATCATCATTCCCTCATTTAAAATAAACCCCCCTCTCCTCATTTTATCATCAAATTTCATTGCAACCCTATGCTACCCAAATCTCTCTCTCTCACTGCAATTTGCAACCACTTGTTATACAATAAAAATGAAGCTTTGGAGGATCTCTCGATTTTCTCTTGGTGTATTCTTGGTGCTCTTTGGATGTTCATGTATGGTGTTTTCCTTTTCTTGAGGTAATATTGTTCATTTTTGTTCATTTTTTCTCACATTGTTTTACTTGAAAAACCCCAAGCAAAGTATTTTGCTAGGGATAAATCTGTAGTAGTATTGCTATATGTTTATGTGATTTGTTTTTACTAGTGTTTGCAAAGTATTTTGTAGACCTTTTAGAATATCTCACCTTCTTGCCTCATTGTGTAGCAAGGATTTACAAATTTACAAGTTACCAAAGCTTGGAGGAGTGGATTCCAAAAGCTTCATTTTACTTCACCTAAATTTCTAATATAATTTTCAACTCTTATATACTTATTTTCTGCACATATAATCATCTAAATCTTTCTTTCCAATCAATTTCCAAGTTCAGATTTTGTACATATTTTTTTTTGTTTATATACTAACCCAAAACTAACTTGTTTAGGTGATTTTTAGCATTTTCCAGCAAACATTACTTGTTGTTTTATGTAGGTTTTCGTCATTCTAAGGGGAGGTTCTGCCATAATTTGGCCACTAGGAGCTCAAGAAAGCACCTAAAGGCTATAGTGCAAAACCCTCTTCCATTTCTTGCTTTCTAAATTATTGTAAACAACCCAAGAGAGTCTCTTGGGCTTGCATTCTTTATTCTTTTTTCCAATTTGTAATTTGTAAATTAGTTTTAGTATTTTTTTCCCACACCTTGCATGTGAGTGGCCTAGCCACCCTTGCAAAATCGTGTCGGCTAGTTTAGAAGTGATTTTCTGATTTTTGCTTAATTTGTTTGCCCACCTTGGTCACAAAATCGATAGGCTTCTCCTCCACATTGTGTCAAAGTTGTGTGGCTAGTTTGTTCATATTATTTTTTTTAAACAATTTATTTTTTTGTTTGCCCACACCTTGCATGTGAGTGGTTTTTCCACCCTTGCAATATCATGTTGGCTAGTGCTTAAAATTTTATTCTTGCAAAGTTAACAAAAAAATTCCCCTCCATTTTCCCCGTATTCCCTCCCCTTGCCACTTTGTGGATCTTGGGTAATAAGAAAGGGAAAATGACTATGTGGCAAGTCTAATTAGGCACTCATTTCCATTATTGCTTAAACCACTAAAAAATAGTGACTTGTGGAGGCTAGAAGGGGTTGAAGTTGGGGACGGTTTCACGGCACTAAGTGTCCTCCTTGTTGAGCGCCCAACACCTTGGATCTAACCTATGGAGATAGGGAATAACCTTGTTGTTCTCATGTTGAGTACTCAACATTTCCTCTTGATTAAAGGGATAAGGACTTGGGGTAGTCACATATCTTTGGTTTGCTACAATTCACATCTAATTCTCCCTAAGTCAAAAAGAGACCTAAAAATATACTAAAAACAACCTACACACTTGCACAACATTTACATTTCCTTGCGATTTCCATTTTAGCGATTTATTTTCAAGTATTTACATTCCATTTATTTTCTACAACTTGCTTGCATTATTTACTTGTCAAAGTATTCTTTATTCCTTATTTCAAACATTCTTTAATTATTTGGAAGTAATTGTTTATATGTAAAGTTATTTTTCGAATCATTGTGTGGATAGTGTTACTCTTTATTTCAAGTTATAAAGATATCTTGTTGTGAATATATTTCAATAAGGGAATTTTATAATCCTTAGGAATTGGTCTAAATTTTTGTATTATAAAATAAAAGGTTTGTTTATCATTTGAAAGATTGCATATTGCATGGTTGTTTTTCATTGGGTTGGGTCTTCTTAATTAAAAAATTAATTAACTCTTAGAATTTTAATAAATCTTTGACATAGTTTAATAGGGTCTACCCCCCTTGGCTTGCATAGGAGTGAGCCTAGACGAAAGGAATCCAGATTGAGGTGACAGTGGTTCTGGATTCAGGTTTGTGCCTCCAATGACGCACCAAGTGGGTTGGAGACTTCTCCGTGTTTGTAGGTGTGTATTAGGATGACAACATATTTGGCATTGTTTCCGGGGATAAGTCTATTATCCTTGGTTAATTGACAAAAATTAATTAATTCTTTAAAAATTAAGTAATAATTTTTCCCCTTAATTTGTCATAACTTGAGTTCTGTTATTAGACATTGCTTAATCTCCAAGTGGCAACTCCATTGACTCATTATTTGATATATCCTACCAGGAGCAACCCGCAAGGGTTGGTTGATTCCCTTCATGAACCTAAAGGGATGTATAGGAGGAGAATAAACATACTAGTTCCTCGTAGGCTCCTTGAAAGTCTTGGAGAAGAAGCAATCTCTGATATACATCTCTGGTTTGTACCTAATAATCCTACAACTACTATGGGTGACCCATTGAGGCCATGTAATCTTACCAATATTCAAGGTTATCCTCAGCCTATTCCAGACAAAGCTATTGAGAAATTTCCTTCCTTTCAGGGAAACAATGTTGTTAGTTCCAATACTCACGTCCCAAACTTCAACTTGTGCGCCATGAAGTGGTGTAATAGTCACAATGATGAAGATGTCAAGATGACATTTTTTGTGTATTCTCTGGAAGGGGATGTAGCAGAATGGTTCTCAGAATATGATGCTGAAAAATTTAGCACCTTAGTGGTAATCACAAAGGCCTTAAATTAAAGATGGGGTGATAAGAAGGAAGACCATCATTTATTGGCTTCCCTTAACTCTAGTCAAAAGAAGGAAAATGAAACAATGGAAGAATTCAATAAGAGGTTTAATGATTTGGTTAAAAGTCTCCCTCGAACTATTAAGCCTCATGATGCCTCAATCTTAATTCATTATATGGAATCCTTTGAGGGTGAAATCAGATATCAGTTAAGGGATAAAGAGCCACTAAATCTAAAGGATGCACAAAAGTATGGCATCAAAATAGATAAAAATATGTAAGATGCTAGGAAGTCAAATCTGTCTAATTTCTCAAGGGGAAATTCTTACAAACCCAGTTAGGAGAAGAAGAATAAAGTGGAAGATCAAGAGTCTTCTAATGATGGCATAAAGGACCTCACCCAATTAATTAAGAAAATGGAGATTAACCATGCTAATCAGATGATAGTCATGCAAAATAGGTTGATAGCCATGAAAAGGGCTCAAGCTAATAGACCCCGTCTCCAAATGATAAGTGGCCAAAGAGACCTCCACCTCAAGATAAAAGGCCCCCAAATCCTTTTGATTCTACTAACTTGGTTGACCACCAAGTTATCCCTTATTGTAGGCCTTGTGGGGAATTTCATGAAGAATCAACTTGCCAAAATTTTCTTCAAAATTGTAATGAAGGGGAATCCTCTAGATCAGAAAATGAGCAAGTTAATATGTCTGTTCATGAATATAATGTGGGCATGAATGAATGGATGGAATTGATGGAGCATAGTAGGGATGTAAATTGCATGAATGAAGTTGTGGACAAAGTAATATAAAATTTTGGTCCTAAGCCTACTCCCAAGAAAGTATCATAAATGGCTAGATATAGAGGCTCCACTTATCAAAGAAATGGGACCATAAATCAAGATAGGGCACAAACAAGTATTCCTAAGACACCTCCTCCCCATCCTAAATCAATTGTTCCTACAATTACAGAGTTAAATATTGACTTAGGAGGATGGTTGAATAATGAAAAAACATTGGTCGTTGTAGCATAAATTATGAAGATTCCATCTCAAAGGGGGAAATTACTCAAAACTGTAGAAAATCCTCCTCAAGGTAATGGTGACAAGCCACAAGTTATAACTTATCAATATGCACCTGTGATTTTGCAAAATTGGGATAGGGGAAACGAAAAGAATCAACCATTTTTTCTTTCTCTACTTGTGAACAACCATCTCCTTCACAATTACATGCTTGATTCTAGAGAAAGTTCAAATGTTATGACTAAGAAAGTAATGGAATAGTTAAATTTAAGGATTTCAAGGCCTTACCGTAACATTTGTTCCATGGATAGTAAAACAATTGAGGTGCATGGTTTGATAAAAAGCTTACAAGTGCATTTGGTTGTCTTCCCTGATATTGAAATAAAGATGGGCATATTGATGATTGATGTACCCGATGCTTGGGGTATGTTTCTCTCAAGGAAAACATATTCATATTTGGGGGGTAGTATACAAATGGATTTAACTTATGTGACCATTCCCACTCCATATGGGGCCATGTTTATATTAAACAAAGAATTGTAGAGGAAATATCATGTTGAAGATCCCAAAAAACCCATAAATGAATTTGTGTATCATGTACTAGACATGGGATGTTATGAGGTACCATCTAATTTTTTAGCAGTTGTCAAGGAAAAACTTAAGGATGAACTCCCAAGTGTTTGTAATGTTTGGGATACCATGGATTCTTTTGATGGTATTTTTCTTGAAGAAGCTCCAAGTGAAAGGTATATTGATGTGACTCCTTTAGAATCAGAAACAAAGTTGGATTTGGCATTTGGGACTGCATCATCAACATCAGTTCACCATCTTTCAAATGAATCAGTTAGATGTCAGGAAGAGTTGGATAGGATTTTTGGGCCATCTATTCCAGATATTTTAGAAATTGGGGAAATTTATGTTGGAAAAGAGAATGTCTTCAACAAACAGGACAAGCATAAAAAGAATGAAAAGAAAAAAAAGAAAAAGTGGAATAAATCTGGTAGAAGTTTGTAAGGATAATAAGGAAGTTAGTAATGATAATAATGGTTAACATATCATCCCTATGAAAGAGTATTCCAAGCCTTTCAAAGAAGAATTAAAATCGACAAACTTTAAATCTTTTCGCTTGGCACAAAAGCAACTTCATCAGAAAGGATTCGAAGAAAATTTTATCAAGTGGTTGAGAACTAAGAAAAATGGTTCACATTAGAACATCAGAAAGTAGGGTAAAGTGTACAAGTCTTCTGACAACTCATCTCAGCCAGTTGGATGACATAAAGCCATATATGCCAGTAAAAAGGCTCAATCTTGAAATGATCTTCAATGTAGTCAGCTAATGTCCATGAGGGCATCCTTTGTAATGTATCTCTGACCCTTCTCCTTTGATTCTTTCAGTTTTTTCATTATTTAATTTATGTATATAATTCATTGTATAGTCATTTCATTTATTGATTATTGTTTATTTTTTTTACATGTACTTATGTTGGTTATTGGTGAGAACTTTGTTTTGCAGATTCTGAGGTTCTCGCGTGCTCTCCTTCCCAAAGATCGAGCATACATCCCCATGTGGAGCCATATATTAACCACCTATTTCAACTAGGTGTCAACGCCATATACCATGAAGACATGGACCTTGTTCCATGACAAGTTCGAAGACTTATGGCTCAGTAGGGAAATTCTGCCCCCATAACTTTTTTCTCTCTGCACAGAATGTATGCTCCCCTACGTGGGATAAGTAATGTATCATGTTAGCATGGGTCAAGTTGTAATTATGTAATTTCCTAGGAATTTATCATTAGGAAAGTCCTTTCATTGAGTGTTTTTTTTTTCCTCAGGTAATTAATCTTGTTTTTCAACGATTTTAATTACTTGAGTTTTTCACTCAATAAATCTTCCAAAGTGGTGAAATGAGTTATAATGATCGAGCACAGTGGGTGAATAAGGTCTAGAAGTGTTGTAAATGACCATGCTAGACATCTCCTAGAGTCTTGCGGAATTTTGCTAGGTTTTGATAGGATTTTTTAATAATTAATTTTTTTCTTAAATTGAAATTTTTTAATTATTTTTTATGTAAAATGTAGAAAATTGGTCCTTGAGGATTTTTTATAGGGGTGTGAGTACATGGTCCTTGTGGATTTTGTAGAGGAGTGTGATTATTCAAATCAAATGGCTTATGATCTCCTACACCCTTATCAATGGCTTCATCCACTCGACAAGTTTAGGTCATCGTCCATGAGGAGTCCAAGTCATCATAAAATCAACAAATAGAATAATAAGGCAAAAGTAAAAAAGTGTAATTGAGTTCAAAAGCCAACAAAGAACAGCGGGGAAAGTTTTATAATATATATTTCCAAGTTGAAAAGGGAAATCCACTGAAGAAAACCCCCCAAAGTCAAGTTAACAACTTAAAGTGAGTTTCCCTAGTGAGAGGGGCGCCTTCTTCATGAACTTAGGCTTATGAAAAATTAAAGGATGAGGAAGGGACCTACACCTTGGGTGCACCCATTGATGCTTGATTAGATGTCATCAGGAAATCCCCCCTCACACCATCCCCTCTCTATGATGATGTGCCCCTCAAACCTTAAGTGCACCCCCCTTGTCCGATCTTCCTCCTTTGATGAATGGCCGGAGGTAAATCATCTAAGGGGTCTCTCCTCATTCTCCTTTAAAAAGATACCCCCTCCCCTCATTTTACTTCCAATGTTTCATTTGCAACCCCATGCTGCCCAAATCTCTCATGTAATCTAGCTGATTTTGCAAACCACTTGTTATAAAAAGTGAAACTTTGGAGGACTTTGGTATTCTTGGTGCCTTTGATTTGTTCATATATATATGAATTTTCCTTTTCTTGAGGTAATATTGTTCATTTTTGTTCATTTTTGCTCATATTGTTTTACTTGAAGAACCCTAAGCAAAGTATTTTTCTAAGGATAAATATGTAGTAGTATTGTTATAGGTTTATATGATTTACTTTTACTAGTGTTTGCAAAGTATTCTGTAGACCTTTTAGAAGACGAGAGCCTCACCTTCTTTCCTCATTGTGTAGCAAGGGCTTACAAGTTTATAAGTTACCAAAGCTTGGAGGAGAGGATTACAAAAACTTCATTTTAATTCACCTAAATTTATGATATAATTTTCATCTCTTATATATTTATTTTTTGCACATATAATCATCTAAATCTTGTTTTCAAATCAATCTTTAAGTCTGATTTTGGTACATAATTTTTTTATTTACATACTAACCCAAAACTAACTCTGTTTAGGGTGATTTTTAGCATTTTCCAGCAAGCATTACTTATTGTTTTATGCAGTTTTTCATCATTCTAAGGGGAGGCGCTGCCAAAATTTGGCCACTGGGAGCTCAAGAAAGAACCTAAAGGCTATGGTGCAAAACCCTCCATTTCTTTGCTTAAATTATTAATAAGCAGCCCAAGAGAGTCTCTTAGGGTTGCATTCTTTTCATCTTTTCTCCAATTTCCAGTAATTTGTAAATTGTTTTAGTGTTATGTCCACACCTGCACAGAGTGGCCTAGCTACCCCTTGCAAAAATCGGTGGTTATGTTAGTTTAGAAGCAATTTTCTAATTTTTGCTTTATTTGTTTGTCAACTTTCTTTGGTCACAAAATTGGTAGGTTTGTCCTTCACATTGTGCCAAAGTTGTGTGGCTAGTTTGTTCATATTATTTATTTTTAAGTAATTTATTTTTGTTTTCCCACACCTTGGTATATAGAGTGGGGCTTTAATATCCTTTTGCACATCGGTTATTAGTGCTTAAGATATCATTCTTGCAAAGTAAACAAAAAATTGTCTTGCCATTTGCCCTCAGAGCTGCATTCCCTCCCCTTGCCATTTTGTGAATCTTGGGTAATAAGAAAGGGCAAAGGACTGTGTGGCTAGTCTAATTAGGCACTCATTTCCATTATTGCTTAAACCACTAAAAAATGGTGACTTGTGGAGGCTAGAAAGGGTTGAAGCCGAAGACGGTTTCACGACACTAAGTGTCCTCCTTGTTGAGCACCCAACACCTTGGATCTGACCTGCAGAGCTAGGGGAGAACCTTGTTGTTCTCTTATTGAGCAAACAAGATTTCCTCTTGGTTAAAGGGATAAGGACTTGGGGTAGTCACATATCTTTGGTTTGCTACAATTCACATCTAATTCCCCCTAAGTCAAAGGGAGACCTAAAAATCTACTAAAAACAACCTACACACTTGCACAACATTTACATTTCCTTGCAATTTCCATTTTAGCAATTTATTTTCAAGTATTTACATCCCATTTATTTTATGCAAATTGTTTGCATTATTTACTTGTCAAAGTATTATTTATTCCTTATTTCAAACATTCTTTAATTCTTTGGAAAGTAATTGTTTATATGTAAATTTATTTTTTGAATCATTGTGTGGATAGTTTTACTCTTTATTTCAATTTATAAAGATATATTGTTGGGGATATATTTCAATAAGGGAATTTTATAATCTTTAGGCACTAGTCTAAATTTTTGTATTATAAAATAAAAGGTTTGTTTGTCATTTGAAAGATTGCATCTTGCATGGTTGTTTCTCATTGGGTTGGGTCTCCCTAATCAACAAATTAATTAACTCCTACAACTTCAATAAATCTTTCACATATTTTAATAGGGTCTACCCCCCTTGGCTTCTCTAGGAGTGAGCCTAGACGAAAGGAGTCCAGATTGAGGTGACAATGGGTCTGGATTCAAGTTTGTGCTTCCAAGGACACACCAAGTGGGTTGGAGACTTCTTTACATTTGTAGGCATGTATTAGGACGACAACACTAACCAAGTTCATCATTGGAGTTGTCTTCCTTCTACTAACTTCCTTCCACATAAACCTTCTACAACAATTCTACCCAACGCTTCCCCTGTTGGCATTGTTTTCTCCTCAAACTTCTCAAATTCTCCAAGACAACTCTACACACCATCATAAAAGTAGAGTGATCTCAATCTCTCACACATCATCTACCCAACCATAGTTCGGGTTGTTCTCCTCTTCTCCTATAACTCTACCCAACAATCTCAACAAGCTACAATTACAGTGGGATACACTTGATTTGATACCAAAACTAATTTAGCCTTGGGCTGAGTTTCAACCACTCAACAATAATAGCCACCAAGGCTTCCAAGACAAACTCAAAGTACACAACAATAAAAAAGCACAGTGAAAAAATAAAAGATACAAGTGCACGTGGGGAAAATTCAAATTCTTCACCACCAACTCTTTATATTAAAGTTTAGATTTTAGGAAATCTCAAATAAATGCCTCCATGGACTTATCTACTTCTAGAATGACAAAATAGGGATTCGTCCCTTTATTAAAATGCTAAGACTAAGAGATTTCCTATTGGTCTGAGCCTTAGATAGGCTTACAATTCATGAGATATTCACAAAAATAGAAAATTATCTCTGAACCAAACTGCCTCTACCTTGTTGCTAGAATATTCTTAGCTAGTTTCTCTCTTCTCTATTGTTACTACCTCCTCTATCTTCGTCTTCTTCCTTGTTGATGTTTGGACAACATCGGGAAGACATTCTCTAAAGATAATAATTAATAATATAATAATTATTGATTATTATATATATTATATAATAACAAATAGTTATTGATTATTCAAGGGACACATCCTTTCATGGATGGTCACCTTATGTTCCCTATATATATGGAACAATCATCATTGTAATAACATATCAATCATATCTTATTTGAAAAACAATAACATGGTATAAGAGTGGGACTGGGCTTGACTCCTCACAGGAGGGCCCAGGAAAATGAGAGAAAAATTAGAGTGATTGTGTAACATCGATCCATAGTTGTTGGACTTAACGTGAGAACCAATTTTTAAAGGTGTGATTTTGAAGAAAATTTGTGATCTAAGCAAGAACAACATAGAAATTTCTGGCAACACCTTATTCGAGTTCAAACATTGAGCATTTTAAAGTTACATCATGAGCCAAGGTCTGTCCATCTGCGCACTTTGAAAAAGAGAAGTGACCTCCTGGTATTTTTGGAAGGCCAACCTCTGTTGGATTATCTGACTATCTCCAGATCGCTCCACGGATTGTTGGGGTAAAAAATAAAAACTAAAAAAATTGTGCAGCCAAAGAGAAGTGCGACCATTAATCGTGGTAGGTCAAAATTTTAAGTTTGATGGCGTAATAAGTGGGTATGGATGTCAAATCGAGCCCCAAGCACCAGGTGACTGCAGTAGAGATAATCGTATCCAGATTGGCGTGAGATTATTGAGGTGTTGCAACTCGAGGTGCTACAAACCCGCATTGAGTGCAAAGTATTTAAACTTTGAAACTTTGGTACATTCTGCTTAGCATATCGCATTCAGAGAGAGATATTGTAGCTCGAATTTAGCTCGGTTGGAGTATTTGTAGAAATCACTCCAAGGATCGAACTCCAGTGAAAGAACATCAATTTTGTTGTGTGGATCCACCAAGTCGCCAGAACCCTCGATTGTATGCATTTTATGTGAAAGGAGATCCTTGTGGATCTTAGGGACAAAACCATATTGATGATTCTAAAGACCGATGACGTCCATAAACCATTGAAGATAGCTCTTGGGTTGAAGGCGAGTGGATATCCCTTCATATGGGTCATCCATGCATCTAATTCCAATGGGTAATATATTGTAGGATTAGATCAC
>SNQJ01S0012351.1:91142-151909 GCA_010110895.2 Picea sitchensis | reverse complement strand
AATAAATTATGTATTTTTTAATGTTTGCCGAGGTTTTCTGATTTTTTTGCCGATTTTTTCCGAGGCGATGTTTTCAGGACCCTTGCCGATGCCAAGTTTTTCTTCTAGGGTTCAAGTCTCCTCCATGTTGTGGGTTTTTATGTGGCTGGTTATTTATCAGGGGTTCCTCTCCAAGGTCAAGTTGTCAAAGAGTAGGCCTTCTAATGGTCTTTGTCATGTTTTCTGATGCTTTGAGTCAGTGAAGGATGTGTTTTGGAATTGTCCCTTTGCAAAGAATGGTTGGAACTTGGAAATAGACTCAAGATCAATATTCAGTTCTTCTCCAGGGAAGGATTCATTGGCAAGCAACACTACTTGGTAATTGCAGCAATTTGGTTCATTTCTATTTCATTGGTATTTGGCATTGTCTGAGGATCTCTGCTCTGTATTCCCTCTGGAAGATCTAGTGTAGACCTGTTTTTGATAATGAGGTTAGTTTTTTGTATGCTTTCTATACCATGTGGACAGATGAGGTATGTACGCAGTTGTTGGCCAAAGGTTCTTTGCTTATTAAGGATGCCAAGTCTCTAGATGCAGTAGCATATTCTGATTTTCTTTCCACTTTAGTAGCACATAGGAAGAGGATATAAGCTCCATTCTATATACCCTTCTGCTTTTTGTTTTGCTGATGTAAATATTTACTGTATATATAAGATGTATTTTCAAAAAAAAAAGTAATATGTTTTGACGCAATCAGTAATATACATAGAAAAAATATGATAATTGAATCATAATGTACAATGTATCATATGATATAAAAACTTCGACATATGATACATAATGTGCCATGTATCAAATGTGATATGTGCATTACGTATCGCATCGAAACTGAAGTTTTACAGTTTTTTTTCCAAATTATAAAATTATATTTATAATTTTTTAATGCCTGTCATTTCCCCACTGTATCTGGATCCTGGCTTTCCAAAAATCTGGCAGATCTGTATGAGTATCCGGATTCAGATCCTGGTAACTTAGTCGAAACATGACTTTTATGCTCCAAATAATATCCAAGGTAAAAAGATATATCAGTAGAACTTAGAATCCCTTGGATGGGCGAGTAAGCATATTCACTGGTTAATACAACATGACAACAGAGTTTTCTATCTAGAGGAAATGAGGGGAATTCAAGACATCTTCACAGGGCTAGTGCCAAGTTGGCAGATTTTTATCCAAAAGCTGGAACTAATATACATGCAACGTAAGGAATCTTGGTTTACCTATCACAATAAGAGTGCTGAGAATCGAGATGTTGGAATAATGTAAAGAATCATCAGGTTTTGTGATTAACGAGTCTTGATATAGATATATTAAGAGGGTGGAATATTTTGTCCACAAAGGATGCAGAATCTTACTATTGACCAATAAGATAAGATGCTACTGAGATTTTTCTCTTAGAAATGCCCCAATCAAGTTTGAGGAAATATGGTTCACTCACATTGATCTGGAAAAGCATTGAACAGTGATAATGGGAGGGACAATGCAAACGTGTAAATAAGATGGATGTCTTAGGAAAAACGACTAAAATATGATCAAGTCCAGTTGAAAGTTGGGAATGAGAAGGCTTTTTAAAAGACTTTTAAGAAGATGATCAAGAGGCTGGAAATGTTTAGGGGGAAATTCAACAGGATTTTTTAACAAGATAGAAACTTCTAGAAGAAAATGACTTGTTGAACCAACTAGAATTTGTAGGGAGGAAGAATTCCACTACGAACAAAAGTCTAGGATAAGATCCTCCAAGGATGTCAGTACTAGTGATTGGTGCTAATTGTGGATCCAAGCCCATTCCCACCCTGTTGTTGCTCAAGTTAACACCCTCCAATTTTGATGAACTGGCTAATCCAAGCATTAAAGTGAGGCAGGAAGCTTGGCATGCCTAATCAGTGGTTTCAGCTTGAGTAAAGGGTATATTTTGACCTATGTCATGACAGATGAGTTCAATGGTCAACACTACCAACATTGGAGTATAGGGATCAATGCTCTCTATTAAATGCCAATCCCATACCCTCATACATGATAGAACCCAGTCCTGAAATACTGCAATCCTGCCAATTCTGAAAGCTTAAATCCTAAAAACTATTAAGTCTACTAAATTTTGAATGGGATATAAAATTCTAGTTTCTTCATGTGAATTATGATGAGGTTGGAACCACTCTCAATCATCCTGGAAATATTAATGGTAATGTTAAAAATTGAAGCAAAAGGATAGAAAATGAAAGATAAAGGAGAACATCAACTTTTACTTTAAGAATTTAATATTATAAGTTATGGCTTCCAGTAGAAAATAAGGCCTTTCCATAGCTTTTTTTCCTTTTTCTGCCGCATTGGCATGGGTGGGTTCATGGGTCGGGGACCCCTTCAAGTTGGAACTGGCCCAAACTGTCCTACCGATCTAGTCCATGTGTCGGTTCAGGGTCCTCCAAGTGTGAACCAATCTGGTCTGTTGGTTTTGATAACATTCTTGTCTCCCGCATAGCGAGGATGACAGGGGATGTCTCTAATGACGCTCCACACTCTCCCCATGGATCCCTAGTATAAGTCAAAATAACTATCACTTTGTTAAAGATGATCTACAAAACTATCTGAGAAAGATTCAAGGGTATTGCCCAAAATAATATCATCAAAACAAGGATGCCATAGAGAAGAAAGACAAATTGATTGGATTATGATAACTCAAGAAATTATACACAACCTAACAGTGGGACAAAAGGGAATGTTGATGAAGCTGTATATGTCCAAACCTTACTAAAAGGTAAATTGGGAATTTTTGAACGGAAAGTGCATTAGATCCTTCTCTGTTCTTAACTCTGCTAGGAAAGGTCTCCTTTTTTGGAAAGCTATGTGGAACCATGAGCAACAACAATGGCATACTTGGTGAACCCTTATTTGGGCCCAAAAGTTCACTGATTTAAATAAATTTGTGTTAGAAAACCTCTATCGCATGGTTCTCGATGAGCATCTTTTTAAAATGCACTGATGGTTCCCGCTGAGTATCTTTTTAAAACGCACTTACATCGGTCTAGTCCATGTTGGAGGGATTAGAGATGTAGAAATGGAAATCCCTTCTACATCTATGTGACCGAGGATCTTTATGATATGGTAAGGAAAACCACTAACATTGTCTTTCACTTGAACAAAAGGTGGGGCATGAAGGATCCTGAAGCACATAGGTTGAGGAGATGCCAATCCATCTAGAAATCACATTCTTCTTTTAATCACAAAGTTTGGGGGTGGCTTTTGCTCCAACAAGGGTCAGATGTCAAGAGTAGACTTCATAGAGAAGGTGTGAAAGACGTTGGCAAGGGTGAAACAGTGGTGCATTTTTTTCAGAAATGTTGGGTTGTGTAGGTGTTTTGGACATGTTCTCAAGATGAATATCACTTCTTTTTTATTGCCCCACTTTCGTGGAAAGGCCTTCTCCTAGGTGATACTTGGATGGTATGGGATAGTCGCAAATAATTGTCGCATTTCATACAGTTGATTGCTATAGGTTTTATGTAGAAGCATCGATGTAAAGTTACATTTCCGAACCCCTCTTCTTTTAGCCTTGACAAAGTGAGGCCATCTTTTACCAACTAGGCAGGAACTGAATCAATCCATTAGAGAGGGCATCTATAGATTATATATCTAGGTTACTTGGACCTCACCTCTGGAGAACCTGGGCTCAAAGATGTTTTTCTATCTAGAGCACTTCTCGGAGTCACGAGATGGCATCATCGTCCAACCCCCATAAGCGTATAGACACTGGAAGTATTCACTTAGGATCCCTCTAAGCTAGCTCCGGGTTGGCTCTCACAAACTCTGAGTGGAGACGGATTATCACATTCCTCGGCCAAACAAGATCTTCCAGATGTGCCACCTTCAGGAGCCAAAGACAGATATGCACCTCATTTTCAGGTGTCCCTTCTACTATGAGATTAGAGGGTGATGTCATTTGCCTATGTAGGGGCTCAAGGAGCTCCCTTTCTACTTTCTTGTGGTATCGTGATCAAATATGGCTCTTCATCAGGAAGATACTCAACCACAAATCCCGGTTCTTGCATGTCCTGCCCTACCCTGCCATGAGACTACTAGGAGGATCACCTCATATTTTTATGTTACCTCACTAGATCAGGGGCAACAAGAGACAGGGCAGAACTTCAAAGTATTCTAGACCATAGAGTGGTGATACCCCATGTCTCCCCCTCAACCTCCCCCCCCCCCGAGTGGTGGATACCCCTGTCTCCCTCAACCTCCCCCCAAGGATCAATGGATATCCTCGAGACTAGTTCAAAGGTGTTGAACCAAACCTCCAACCGCACATAATCATAGTGATAGACGAAACGACACCAAACAAATCCAGAGCAGGGTGCCTCCCACCCATCGAACTATCTCCTAGCTTCAGCAGAGTAGCTAGAATTTTATCTGAAGCTTCTTTCTTTCGACCTTGGATGGTAGGAGGGGTTTCCTCGTCTCACGTCGCCCCCTAGGATCGCAATGAAACGTATCCCCACCGCCACGAACAGATCCCACTATGGTGCCCAATGACTCTAACAACAAGCCAACACCGTCATCGCCCCCTTCACCCTCAATCATCAGGACCAAGAGAATTAAAAATCATATCCTCATTTTTCTCCCTTTCTTGATTAGCAGCATGACGTCCAATTTCAGACTCTCACTTTGTATCACTACACCTATGACACTACTATATATCTTTTGGGTTTGGTTTTAGTTAGACCTAGTGATTAGCTTAGCTAGAGGGTTATCTAGGTTGCACTTTTTCTTTTGCTTTTTTGATCTTTTAGCATTACCTAGGAGCTGCTTTTGCACTCCCACATTGTATTCATACTAGATATACCTTTTAGCCCCATCGACCTACTTTTGTGGTCGTTTGTCAGATATTAATAAAATTATCTTATATTATCTTATCTAAGTAGGAATTGGCTCTGCATGTGAGAGTCAAACTCAGTGTCTCTCAGCATGATGTTGAGTCTCTTTCTCTTGGTGCACAAACATGTGCTTGCCTTTTTGGCTTTTCCCTGTTCCCCTATTGTTTGTGGGATGTAATGTTTCTATTTCCTGATGTACTGATTTGATCTTTGAAGTAATATATGCAGCATTTCAAAAAAAAATCGAAGATGTCCTTTAATACTATATCAGAAAGTGAGTGAGAATATACTGTGTTGTTGGGCTGAGGCTGCCTACAATATAATTAGGAGATCCAATACTTGACAAAGAAAATAAAGCAGAAGTTAGGAAATAATCTTTTAGAAAATTCAATGAAGACTAGAATCATCGACATATAGATAATTAACACTGGAAGACAAATTGTAGCCTTCTGCAAGCAGTACCTATTTATTATTTACCTATGCTTTAAGATGGCAGTAAACTTTCATGTGGCTAATAGGGCTAAGTAGATGGAAGATGCATAAATTGGTACACTAGGAAAATCACCACCATCTATTCATGACATGTATCTAAGCCCAGCAAATATGCAATAAATTCTCCAAAACAATAAGAAAAGGGTGGAGATATTGGAATAAGTTAATCTTTTGGTGAGTGATTAGCCTAGATCTTCCTTGAAGTCAAGAATCATCAACATCTTATGGGAGATCAGTCCAACATTTGTATGTTGGAATTCCTAGATGAAGAGGAACAAGAGCTTTTTCGAATTGTAACAAAGATGAGAAAGTGGCTTTGGTTGGAACGAGGGACTATCATGAAGGAAACAATGGCATCCATTGAAATTTTAATTAAATGAGGATATCCAGAAACTGTAGGAAAGGGGAAAGTCTTAATTAATTTCTGGCAGGTTGTGCAAGAAAATATCCATCGAGCCAAGAGACTGACCAAAGAGACTGAAGTAAGATGGTCGCTAATCCACACCATAGGAAGGCATCCTAAAGATAAACCTTGATGGGCTATCAAAGGATAACCTGAGGGATGGATGGACAGCTGCACAGATATATATAAAATTTCAAGTGGAAGTAAACTTCTTTTGTGCCAACCTGGGAGAATACTCCAACAATCTAGTAGAGGCCAGAGGTCATTATTACAGAAGCGAAGATATTAAATATCTAGATTCTATAGTAGTAATGGAAGGAGACTCCAAGCTCTTAATCAATCTAGAGAATGCAAGAACACCCAACATAAAATCCATCAGGCTATCCAAGCCCAGATTACAGAGATAAAAAATAAGCTAGAGTGATATTTAAGGAAATCCAATTTTTCCATGTAAGGAGGAAAAGCAATAAGCCTGCAAATAAGTTAGCAAATATGGTAGTTCAGCAACATTAGGATACATGTTTGCTGGGATGGGTGAATTTTATTCTTCAACACCACTGGATTGGCATATAGAAGCTAATGCAAGCAGATAAAGACAAGGCCTTTGCAATGGAAACATAGATTGAAAGTTGGCGGAGAAGTTAGAACTTGAAGAATAATAGATAACGAAAGAAGGGAAATGCATCAGAAAAGAATGCCTCAAAGGAGGCATGTTAGGGATCTAAATTCCAATGGAAAGAATTGGTCCGACTTTAGGATCTCAATAGAGGTCCACAGACCCAGCATTTCATAGGAATGCTATCTAATATGCTTGTGAGATGAACTGCAGGCCAATTAGACAGGAAGCGAACAAGAAGGATTTACACAATCCTATGGTCTCAATAGATTGTGTGTAGACGTGGTGGCCAACTACAAGCAAGGAAGCGAGGTCAAGGGATCCATGTGGGCGATTTCTTTGTTGAGTCTTTTTATCTTGATACAAATGGAAAATGGTGGGAAAATGCTGAAGCTTTTGGAGATCAAAGCTTTGATACCATTTGAAGTAAGCATTGAGGGTCAAAGGGATAAACCCAATAATTATTATGACATGATGAAGGATAATCAGTTGCAACAGAGAGATAATATGTATATGCGACAAGCATGCATGCCTATTTCTTGGTGCTTTTTCAATATGGTTTCAACAGTTTCAGGAATAATTGGGATCATAACAGAAACAGTGTCATGAAATTTCTGGATAGAATTTTTTTTTTTTTAACAAAAATCTATCCAATTGAATGGCAAATTCTTTTGTGAGAATCTATATAAAACGTAAAAAGGTAAACACTAGCCATTGGAATTGTTCCTTAAATGGCCATATCCATTCATTTATTAAATGGATAACTAATGCTTTATCACTAACAGGGATGGATATCTTACTGCTTCTGGATCAATCCATTGAAAATGCAGTCTCCGCCGGGCCTGACATCGTGTCCTATATGCCACGACAATGTGACCAAGAGCCAACACCATGGAAGATAAGAACATAGCAGGCATACCCCATGACTGCTTGAATCGAGGGCTTCTAGCTGCAGGTGGCAAGCTTCCCAAAGCATCCGAAAAACTGAACAAGCAAACTTTAACCAACAGAATCACAACTGATGCCAGAGCGCAGATTACATTTGTAGCAAGGTAAGGACCATAGGAGAGGTAATATACATCACAGACATAATAGGCACCTGCCAGAAAAGGTGAAATCAAATCAGAGTAAATTCTCCTGTTCATAACAAGCCATAGTTAAGGACCACTTCACACATCCTTCCTCGGTTCTTTCCTCAAGACAGGCAAAACACTGCCATTTACAATCTAGTTCATATCATTTGAAGACCACATAAGGGCATGGACTGTAATATTAAGGGAGATTCCAATGCAGTCCTTATCTAACAATATTACTAGTGGTTAATTTAAAAAAACTTTTAACTCAAAATTCGGATTGTGAATTTAAGAAAAATTGCTCAATTTTTATAATTTCAAAATATTGACCCTCTGTTGATTGTCTTTTTAAAATGCAGTTGCAAGGGTTGGGACCGTTTTGGAGGGATTGGAGATGGAGGAATGGGAAGCCCTTTTACATTTATGTGACCAAGGATCTCTATCATATGGTAAGGTACACGTCTGACATTGTTACCAGTTTGAACAAAAAGTAGGGAGTGAAGGACCCTGTGGTGCGTTGGCTGTGGAGGTGCCAATCCATCTGGATATTGGAAATCACACTCCTCTTTTAAACACAAGGTTTAGGGGTGGCTTCTGCACCAATAAGGGTTGGCTGTCAAGCATAGGATTCAAAATATTCACGTATCAGATGCTGCTTCTGCTCTGTGTGGCAAGGCTGAAACAGTAGCCCATTTTTTTTAGAGATGTGCTGCCAAGGTGTTTTAGTCATGGTTTCAGGCTGAATATCACCTCTTCTTCAATGCCCCTCTTTTGTGTAAAGGTCCCCTTCTAGGAGACACCTGGATGATTAGCAGCTGCAAATCCTTCCGGCACTCGGTGCAGTTCCTTGCTATTGGCATTCTTTGAAAACATCTCTGTAAAATTACTTTTCAGGTGGATCCTTCTCCTTATGGTTTAGGGGATTTTAAGAGTTTTAAGCAAGAGTTGGCTGTGCCTTTGAAAATCATAGTCCGTGTCTTTCATCGTGATGTTGACTCCCCTTCTCCTAACACGCAGGTACATATTTTCCCAGAAACCTTGTTGTGCTTTGATCTATGATGTACTTATCTGTTCCATGAAATAATATACACAGCGTTTCAAAAAAGAGCTATCAAACTATTGTTATCAACAGTCCCTGAACCTTTCACAAAAATTTCCAATCATTTTTTATGAAAAGATTTAGGCCATTTTCTGGTACAATCTAATTTTAGTCTGCAAATTGAGTCAAATGCTCGGCTTTAATTGATGAATCTATTTTAAAAAAAGATTGCCGATGGAAAATGTTAAACACTAAGGTTTTCTTCAAATCTTTCGAGTCTGTGTCCAACGATAATATTTGATTTATCTAAAATGTTTGAATTCCAGGTGTAATGCTTTAAATTCCAAGAATAACACAAAATTTTACCGAAAAAGTTAAATTCCAGTCCTGACAATTTGAATTCCAAGAATATTACTGAACGTTACCTAGTAAGTTCAAATTCCAGTCACGATGATTTAAATCCAAGATTGTCACTAAATTTTACCTAAAAAGTTCAGATTCCGGCTATGATGATTTAAATTCCAAGAATATCACTGAATTTTGCCTCAATTTCTACAGTGTTTGTTGTAAAGATCAGGATATTCTGTGCTCACGGCGAGTTGAAATAAGTACTTTTAAAAATTGCAGTTCGAACTAAACAGAAATAAAGAAAAGAAAAAAAAAAGGAAATCAATACCTACATAAAATTATTATCGATCGAACCAGAGAAACCAGAGGTATATCGACCAAGGACGATCGGAAAGAGTATGTATCCCAATCGAACTTTAAAGTGTAACATGAATTACAACATGTGAACACGGAAAGAAGCGCGCAGGGGACGATTAAATCTGCTATGGCCACGATCAACGCAGCGGAAGATGCTACCAGAGATCCAATCATGATCAGCATGAAAAACACAGTCCGCGTAGCCCTATTCAGCCTCTCCATTTTCCCTCTACCAGAGCCCATGGCTAACACTTACACCCCGTAACGAATTAGCAACCAACCCTGAAATGCCAACCCCTTAAACCGCGTGCTCCTCTACAACGGCGAGAACTCCAAGAAGAATAACAAGGAGCATTGAATTTGACAATCGCATGCTTTGGACGGAAGAAACTGTAAGTTAACGTGGAATCTTTGGTATGTACTACTTTGACCCTCACTGCTGCTGCTGCCAAATTTCGCAACCCCGTACGCGTTCAGGTGAAGTTAGNCCGCGTGCTCCTCTACAACGGCGAGAACTCCAAGAAGAATAACAAGGAGCATTGAATTTGACAGTCGCATGCTTTGGACGGAAGAAACTGTAAGTTAACGTGGAATCTTTGGTATGTACTACTTTGACCCTCACTGCTGCTGCTGCCAAATTTCGCAACCCCGTACGCGTTCAGGTGAAGTTAGAGTCCTTCCTAAATTAGCGAACGCCTAAATATGGATGGAGCTCGTGGGTGCCCCCGCCGTTTTTGACGGAGGTTAAATCGGCCGGCCCAGCTTCCATCGCTGTAAAAGTCTGACCGGCGGCTGTAGCCAGATGTTTGTGGTTGGATTTTGACTCAGGGAGGCCCGGGAGACTAGAACTCTCGACCTCGAAACCCCTCTTCGGGATTGTTGCGTATCTTATATGTGAGCTGGGAAGGATTTCTTCACCACGAAGATTGCCAGTCATCTGATCAGAGTTAGTCTGTCGTGATTAATGTGCCCTCTGAACTGACCGGAGTTAGTCTGTCCGGGTTACGAACGAAGACGGTAATTTTAGTAGGATTAGTTAGCTTGGTTAGGCAGTTAAGTCCTACTAAACTTGTGATTGTGGAGAAGTTTTAAGAAGATGCTTTAGAATTTAATTTAGTGGGCTGAGATGTCTGTTATATATTGAAAATTTTTAAAAAGATTTTATGATTTATAAAAAATAAATATATTTTATAATTTAATTAAAAGAATTGTTATCTGTAATTTTAATAAATTAAAATAAAAATATCAGATTAATTCTTTTAAATAAGAGAACATTTAAATTAAAGTAAAAATATTTACCAAAATTATATTAATTTAAAGTGCCAATCAAAATATTATTAATCCAGGTCTAAATAAAAAGAATAATAATAAAATAAAACATTGGAAAAGATTTAAAATATTTTGATATAAAATAATTTATGAAATTTATAAAAGATGAAAAACACTTCAATTTGAAATATTTTCTATATAAAAACGATTATAACAATAAATAAATAAAATAAATTTTATTTTCAAATTATTTAATTATAAAAAAAAATAAAAAAATCTAATTTATTAATTTAATTATTTTAAAATTATTAAATCAAAATTTGTATAACAATAGTTATCAGATTAAATCAAGATTTGTATAACAATAGTTACCAAATTATGTTAAGATGTGTATAACAATAATTTAAACTGAGAATCAAAAAATTATTAATCTGAAATTAAAAATCTAAATAAAAATAATAATAATAAAATAAAATATTGGAAAAGATTTAAAATATTTAAGCATAAAACAATTTATGAAATTTATAAAAAATGAAAAATACTTCAATTTGAAATACCTGCTCTATAAAAACCACTATAACAATAAATAAATAAAATAAATTTCATTTTTAAATTATTTAACTATAAAAAAATTAAAAAATCTAATTTATTAATTTAATTATTTTAAAATCAATATCATGTTTTCAGATTAAGTCAAGATTTGTATAACGATAATTTAAATTGAGAATCAAAAAATTATTAATCCAGAATTAAATTTTTAAATAAAAAGAATAATAATAAAATAAAATATTGAAAAAGATTTAAAATATTTAGACATAAAATAATTTATGAAATTTATAAAAGATGAAAAACATTTCAATTTTTTTTTCCAACTGAAAAAAAATACTTATATTAGTTAATATAAAGAGTTTTTACAGCAATAAATCTGCTGAAATAGCACATAGCACTTGTTACTTTTTTTCCAAGTAGAAATTACTCGATATATATTAGGTATATATCATTTACAATCACAGAATCCAGACTAACTCCTAGTAGCCATTACATAATTGTCCCGGAGACCCAGCCGGATTTGACCTCTAGACCTCCTCCCAACCTTGGAGAAAGGTACTGTCTTACCAATCGCGCTGTCTCACGAGACTAGAAACAGCACATAGCACTTGTTACTCTCCTATTACATTAACACTCTTATGAGTTACAAAAAACTAAGCATAGAAATTACAACCTCCATCATTGCTTACTATCGTTTGAGATAATACTTACATAAAACTACCCTGCATCCTTCATCACTTAGTTTATAAATACCCTTCACAAAAATACAGTTCTCTTGATTTCAAAATATTTGTGATAAAAACTAAGCTAAGCTTCTTCTATTTTGCTGCACCTATTTAATAGTAGATTGGCAGTTTTACAAATCTTTCAATGTGTCTTTCTATGCCCACTGCAAAATATATTCCTTCTTCCTCTAACTGCAAGGACTGTTTAGAAAGATAATCCACTTCCTTCTTGTATTCTCTGAAGATGTGTTGAATTTTTAGTTGATGAAAGTTTCCACTCAAAACATGAATCTTTAACATCTATGGCTGAAGTGATTATTTTAAAATTAATATCATGTTATCAGATTAAGTCAAGATTTATATAACAATAAATAAATAAAATAAAATTCATTTTCAAATTATTTAATTATAAAAAATAAAAATAAAATCTAATTTATTAATTTAATTATTTTAAAATGAGTATCATGTTATCAGATTAAGTCAAGATTTGTACAGTGAACTTTTTGTATAAAGACATAACTCTGTAAACGACTTTACCCACTAACTTTTATTAATAAATAAAAAACCATAAAATATATTATCTTATATTATTATAATATATAAAATTGATCACAATGGAATAAAACCTTAACACCCCACTTAACTTTAAAAACCTATTCATAATCAGCATTTTTTCTATAATATTATTTAATTCAAATTTGTTAATATAATTCTCTATTATTAATATATCAGTAATAAAACTTAGCCAACAACTATGAGAAAATGTAACGTTATCAGCGAACCAAAACCGTTGACATAAAAATTAAAATGATAAAGAGACGTGCTAAGTGCAGAGGGTGAACATGGTGGTGACGAGTCATGCACGGAAGGAAATGGGGTCCACGGCATGATTTTCTTTCCTCGCGGGAGTACAATGGATGAGAAGTGGGACCCGCGTCTCTTTTTCTCTGTCCAGTGTCGACACTAGACATTATTTGTCAACCGTATAAATTAATTTCTTCGGCGAGCAAGAATCTCGAATGCATTTGATTGAAAATGCATTGTTTCTAGACAAGTTGATTTTGTCATGCAAGTAGACAAACTTACTTAGGGAAAATGACACATAATACCAACATCATGAGTGAAGTCATTTACCTTTATGAAATTATATATGTGATGTATTATAAGTTATTAATATCATGAGTGAAGTCATTTACCTTTATGAAATTATATATGTGATGTATTATAAGTTATTAATAGTAAGATTGAAATTATTTAATATTATAAAATTATTTGTATGTTGGATTAAAACTTAATGAAATGGATGTTATTGTTTTATGTTATTCTATTTTTTATTTGAAAGTGGCAAAATTTATCATAATTTACCTGTCAATTGGCAATAAGGATAGTTATTTCTAAATGTGGGTTGACTCATTATCATTATTTAAGGATAACTATACCATTTGAAATAACTTGTCAGTGATCCGTAAGGAGGCAAACTTCCACTCTTGCCAAATGTCTTTGGGCCTTGGGTCATTAACCTATTTCCTTGCATCCAAGGAAGATGAGCTCCTAGCCAATCAAAAGTAGTTTTAGGTGTTACTCCAAGACCAAAAGGTGATTTCCACCTAGATAGTATCCACAAAAAAGCCAATATCTCTTGTGGGCATCACTAAGGTTATGGAGCCATGTGCTTTTGAATAGCATCTAACCTTTAGAATTTTTACTTTTATATTATATTATCAGCTAAAAAACAAATTTATGTAAAAAGAATATAATTCTAAATTTATGAGATAAGTTAATAAAAAAAATTGTGTGTCAAACTTTAGTATTAATAACTTTATCTCATTTTATCATTAGTTAGCATTTATTTTCAATGTTGGAGTACATCAAGAGCTTCTCGACTTTCAAGGATGCGGGTCTATGTTTATGTTGGTGGTAATGGTAGGCACTTAGGGTTCCCATTGCTCAGGTGGAGAAGACCCTAGGGTTACAACCTTAAGTCTTGTACCATGGAGATGGACTTGAATAAGATGGATTATGGCAAGGTGAGGAGCAAAGTCCAAGGTCTATCTTCCGCATGCACAATGAGCTCATAGAACTTTGAGGAAGCACTAAGAAATCGAAGGTGAGTCTGACAGCTAAAGCCACAGAGGAGGAAGGAACGTCAAATGTGGCAATTGGTAGCAAGTGTATGGTAAAGAGCACTTGGGAAAGGATATCTCAAGTACTAGTTGTGATCACCATGAAAGATTCGATAAGACCAACTAACTTTGAATACATCCATGGGGAGGCAGTGAGGAGGTAAACACTTGCACTAATTTTTAGTTAGACAATTCTTGGGTAGCTAATCCTCAACATGGAGCTCTTCAAGTGGATTTGCAACAACAAGTTAATGGTGCTAGAGTGGAGGGGGTTTTAAAGAAAAGTGAGGAGGTATAAGGTTATTTCGTGGAGGTACGAGAGCATGGAGGAAGTGCTACTAGAGATTTGATTAAGAATTTTGGTGCAAAGTTCCATTCGACTCGTAAAAAGTAATCCATCAGAACTAGACCTCATCGAGTTAGGATGGTGGTCGAAAAGGATGTGCAATTGTCAAAAGTAGAGGGATTGATGGCAAAGGCACTCATAAGTAGGTTCATGGGTAAATTTATCAAGAGGGAAACCCTAAAGGGATGGTTGTTGGAACACTAGAAAGCTATGTTAAGGTATCTTCCAAAGTTTCATGTATTGGTGTGAGGGTGGATTGGCTTCACTCTACAAAATGAAGATGATGTTTAGTTGATGATGGATAAATACTGGATGTGGGGGCCTTTGGGTATCCCTATGAAACATTGGGTGCCTAGTTTCAATCCATGCAGAGAGCCAAATTATGTCTAAAAAGTGTGGGTGTTGATGCCTAGTCTTTCCTAGGAATGGCATAGCAATATCCTAGAAAATGTGGGTAATTCAATCAGATGTTTTATAGTATTCGATGATGGTTGGTTTGAGAAGCCTAACATATGAATTGCACGTATCTTGGTGGAACTCGCCTAACATATGAATTGCACGTATCTTGGTGGAACTCGATCTATGAGAGGGTTTGTTGGTCGATTTGGAAATCTAGTGGGGTTCTTGGAAGTACACACAAAAGATTGATTATTGGAAGTTACCTTTTAGATGCGGTAATTATCATGAGTTTGGACACTTAAGGGACACATGTACATTTGGGGGATAACATCTGTGGAGAGAAAAATAGATGTGGGTCAAGAACATTCACAAGAATGAGAATTTGGTGACTACAAATGCCTTGAAGGAAGATGTTTGTGCTAATGAGATTGAGTTTAGAAGGTTCATCTCGGAGGTTGGGCCTTTGGAGCCTACACCTAAACAACTACCAAAAACGCTAGAGACATCAACACTAACACAGACCTAACCAAATCAAGATATGGACACTTCAGAGCCTTCATTGTGTATTCTTAAAGTATAGGGTGGTCCCTCAATTCCTCTGGGTAATGAGGCTCCACCAAAACTTAAAGAAAATACCTTGGTAGGTCTCTATTTTTATGTAGCTAACCTTAAGTGTAGGGTAACTTAGCGTTGAGAATAGTTGAAAGGTGGAAGTTCCCGCCAAAAAGTAATATTTCAATTCGTGGTTTTGACCCTCCTATCGAGACTAGTCCCAAAATCTTTGGTTCGTGTCTAGACATGGGTAAACCTAAAGGTTCAAAGGACTTCTCTTCTCTACCTTTAATTGATAAAAGAGGAGGTTAGACAAATCTCTTGTGTAATCTTCTTATCAATTGAGATCCAGGAAAGAATAGGGAGAACAACCTATGAGTTTGGACGGGGGTTATCAATGGATAAAGGAATAACATCCACTATTGGTAGAAAATATGATATGACTTTGGCTATGTCTTGGGAAAAGAAGGAAAACATAGTACTATAAATAGGGCCCTTAGAGAGGGGAAGGCCCATAAATAGGTTTCCTAATTATCACACTCTCTTTAAATGTTAGGCGGGTTTGGGGTGCCCACAAGAAGCTATCCCTCAAAAGACTTTTTGCTTATTACCCTGATTTAGTAATGCTTCAAGAAAAAATGTGTTCTAGATAGAAAGTTTTACAATTCTTGTCTACTACTTTTAAGGACTGGAATTTTTGTATTGAAGGTGTTGTAGGGTTATCTGGAGCATTAGTTATTGGATGGAATGACAAGTTTGACACCATTTCTACATCATTTGTGAATTCAAGTATTTTAGTGAATTTCTTAGCTAAGGAATTAGGCAAAGATCTGAGGTTTCTCAATGTATATGGACCCCATGGAGATAGAAGGCCTTTCTGGGATAATCTTGCATATTTAGGAGCTCTAAGTGGGAATAATGTGATTTTGGGGGATGACTCAAATATAACCCTAAACCATAGGGGAATTTGGGGGGAGGTAGCTACAAGGGACCCCCTAGGAGACTATTTTTCTCATATGTTTGATTCACTTAATCATTCTAAAACCAAATGGTTATCGCTATGAGGACTGGATTTCATTGTACAAAAAGGTGGAAGATAGAATTTTTGTTTAGTTCTAAAAATGGATGTCTCAAGGAGGGAATTTGGTACTAGTAAAGGTGGTTTTGGAGAGCATACATGTCTACTAGATGTCAATAGCTAGTATTCCTAAAGGAATATTAAACAAAATCATAAAGATGTGTTTTAGTTTTCTATGGATTGGAAAAAGGGTTTGGAAGGAATCCCTTTGGTCAAGTGGATAAGGTTAGCTAACCCAAAGGAAGCAAGGGGTGGGTACTGAAAAACATACACCTATTTAGTTATCTTTGGAAACCAAAACTATTTGGAGGCTGATTTCCAAGGAATGCCTTTGGGGAAAAGTTATGAAAAGTAAATATTCGAGGGGAATGACAATGGAGGACTAGTTTAGAGTGTAAAGAAAACAATGTTAGGGTGCTTCCATAGTTTCAAGAACCTTGGTAAATACCTTTCCCTTAGTAGTAAAATGGATGTCCTGGCATGTTGGGAATGGTAGGAAAGTTTAGACAGGAGAGGATCCTTGGATTGGAGCCAAGGACAAGTACAAATTGTTTGAGGCATTGTTGGAAGTGCTACATGATCAATGAATTTTTTTTAACCAAGTGAAGCAACTTCACTCAAATGAATAGAAATATTTGTTCTAAAGGATGGTGAATTCAAACAGTCTAAATATACAAGGAGATATGGTAGTGGAGTGGGGTCAATATGTAAATGTTATTTCCCATAGTGCTATAAAATTGACAAAGGAGGAGGACAAACTCAATTGGTCCAAGGACATGGTTAATGTAGAATGCAAAGTGAAGTTATGATATGCAACAAGAATAGAGGAGGATTTTTATGTTGACAGAGTTTGGTGGTGTCCTTTAAAAACTAAATTTTCTTGTGGTTGGCCCTAGCAAATAAAATATTAACTTGGGATAATTGATAGAAGAGGAATTGGAGTGGACCAGGTAGATGCATACTTTGCAAGAGCAGTAATGAATTAGTTGACCCCCTGTTTGTGACTTGTCCTTTCTCTAGAGATGTTTGGAAGGAGGTTTCACAAGGTACCATGGGAAATTTTAAATGGGATAAGGTGTATTTGGATGATTGTATATTAGATTGGCTAATAGATAAGGTAGCATAAACATTTGAAGGTTTTTCATTATATTTTTGTTTATGGGATATGGTGGATCAAAAATAAGATGATATTTCAAGATTTGATGTTACCTCTTGCATTATAGATATCACATACTTAGTTAGATTGTCATTACATGGGAATAAAAGATCCCCTAAAGAGAAATCTACTAGAACTTTGTTATTGCCTAGTTTTGATCAAGAGAATCCATGGGGTTACTTCGATGGAGCAAGTCAAGGAGTCCCAAGCATTTGTGCAGCAGGGGATACCTTTTTTTTTTACTCAAATCACTTCCTTAATCTAAAATATGCCACTGGTCAAGGCTCAAATAACCCTACATAATTTCATTTTGCAAGGCCACATAGAGGAGACTCGTTAGGAAGAGGAAATACTAAAAGGAAAACTTGAGTAAAGGAAAAAGTAGGAGGAGATACTCTGGAAACAAAAATCTAGAGTGCAATGTATTAAAGAAGGGGAAAGAAACACAAAATTCTTCCATCGCTCCATGATGTACTGACACCACATCAACCGCATCACAACACTAGAAGACGAACAAGGTAACACCATCATGGATCATGTAGGAATAGAAGTTGAGTTAGTATGCTATTACTAGGAAATTCTATTAGAAAAACCAATAGACAAAACCCCATCCATCTCAATAATTACTCATCATATTCCTACGCTTATCACCCCAGAACAAAACCAGGCTCTGAAGAACGAGTCACTCTCATTCCTAAGGAAGAACGAGTCACTCATCCTAAGCAATTCTGGCCTATTGCCCTGTGCAATGTCATCTACAAAATCATCTCCATCTGTCTCAAACCCATCCTACCATTCATCATCTCCAAAGATAAATTTGGTTATGTAGAGGGACGCCAAATCTTGGACAATGTCATCTTGGCCCACGAAGTAATACACTTGCTCAAGACTACACACACTCCAAGTATGCTCATCAAATTAAATCTCTCTAAATATTTTGATTGTCTCAACTATAATTATATGTGATCCCTTCTGGATGCATTAGGTTTCAGCCAAAACTGGATCAATTGGATTTTGAACCTTACTTCCTCTGTCTTTTTCTCTATAGTAGTCAATGGTGTACCCTCCCAGCCTTTCTCTCTCTCTTGAGGGATTTTCCAAGGGGACCCTTTGTCCCCATTTATCTTTGTTATTATGGCAGAAGGATTGGGGCGCTATATCAAAGCCTCAATTGAGAACATATCTCTTCAAGGGCTCCCTCTTCACGACCTGCAGCCCGCCGCATCTCACAGCTAATTTGTGGATGATACCATACTAATGAACTCTCCTACTACACAGGAATATAACAAGATCAACAATATTCTAAATGAATTATGTGAAGCCTCTAGCACCACCTTTAATTTGAGTAAGTCCCATCTTTTCCTCTTCAATACTCCCCCTGCGGTCCAACGACATATCTCTCGACTCCTGGGAATTCCAAGAAGCTCCCTTCTATCCAACTACCTCAACATCCCCCTCTTTGAAGCTGAATCTCATAACATCTCTTGGAATGCCTTATTGTCTTCCCTCTCAAATCACTTAGGCAATTGGACCTTCAAATCCCTAAACATTGTAGCAAGACTGGTCCTTATAAAGTCGGTTCTTCAAGTTATCCCCACCTATCTCTTCTCAGTTCTAGCAGCCCCTTAGTTGGTCATCAAAACCATATGAAACCTGCAGATAAATTTCCTTTGGCATGGGCAGGATTGTGGGAAAAAATGGGCGATGGTCAACTGGGAGAAATCTTGTAAACCGAAATCCAAGGGAGGACTTGGTCTCAGGGATCCAGGAAAATTAAACAATATTATGGGGGATAAAATTTGGTGGCGCTAGCTCAAGTACCCAAGAGAACTTTGGGCCAAACTTTGGAAGCAAAACTACGCTCTACACACTAGTACAACACAACTTATCAAGTTCAATGAACATATCCAAGGTTCTAACATATGGAACGTCGCATGACGCAATCAACCTCTCATACAGGAGCATGCTTTCTAGGAAGTCTGGGATGGACAAAATGCGTTATTTTGGAGTGAATCTTGGCAACAGATCCCCCCTCTGAACTCTATGGATAGTTTGTGCCCCCTCAAGAAAAATTGGCCTCGGATAGATGATATCAGAGTAGCAGACCATGGGTGAATGATTCTCGCCATCCACCGTGGAGAACTTGGAAAATGCTCCCCCATGAACTGAACATCCCTGAAGATAACAACACTCAACCTTGGCTCGATATAGCTGCACAAAGGAAAATTCATCAGAAACGACTTAGATATTCTCAGATGGGGACACTCCCCCTTGGGAACCTTCACAATCTAAGAAGCCTACATCCTTCTGGAGAAATTTCACACTCTACCTACTAATACTATATGGCCAACTATATGGAAGGAAAAATTGTGGCCAAAGGTTTCCACCTTCCTTTGTCTTATGGTTCAAAACTGAATCCTCACCTGGGACAATATCAGAAAGCGTGGTTTTATAGGACCCTCTATTTGACATCTTTTTTTCCAACAGGAAGAATCAATAGAGCATGTATTAAATCAATGCTCTATCAATGAGAAGATATGGGATCAAGCTTCTCAAATAATGCGACAATCCAACCGATCCAGAGACAATATCATACAAACCATTGAGAATTGTGGAAATGGAGCCTTCACCAACCCAATCCTAAACAAGATTTCGCAGTTATTCCCAGGATTTATTGTTTGGAAATTATGGAAAGAGTGAAGCAAACACATTTTCCATTCCAAACCCGCCCCCACGACCTTCACCTGGTCTCAGATCTATGAAAATGTACATGAAACCATAAGAGCCAAACATTGGTCACCGAAAGACCTCACAAGAAATCCCCGAGAATCTCTAATCCTCTCAAATTGGAACCTCAACTTTCCCTCCATCTCAACCAACACTCCTCTTCGCCCCTCATCCCTGTCTCCCAGCCTCACCTCTTGGCATTGCCCCCCTACAGGCTTTGTCAAACTGAATTTTGATGGTGCCTTGAAAGGCAACCCTGGACCCTTAGGTTTTGGAGTTGTACTTAGAAACAACACTGGTAAGATCATGTACATCCTAGCAGGGCACTTAGGCCATGATGCCAACAATTCTACAGAAATTTGGGGCCTCATCCGTGGGATCCAACTTGCCACCAACCTAAATCTAAACCATCTAATCTTTGAAGGGGATTCTCAAGTAGTCATTGAGCTTGCCACTAAGCTCATCAATATTTATGATCCAACTAAAGTGTCTCCAAGTTGGAACCTTCTTAGCCCCCTTGAAACCCTTTGTTCTCTTCTTCGTCCCTCTCTCACCCTTATTCCTTCTGACGTGAGAAGAGAGGTGAATAAAGTGGTCGAAAAACTTGCTAATGAGGGGGTCTCATCCCAAGCAGAGGATATCCTGATCGAAGCCAACCAATCCCCTACTCCACCCCTGCTAACTCACTATAAGGATCTTGCACTCAAAGACTCCCCCACCCAGATGGCGTGACAGTTGGAAAACATGGACATTTGGGAGTTAATATCCCCAATCGACATCCCCCCCCTCCATCCAATTCACATGGCTTGCATGCAAGTGAGAGGGATGTTGGTGCACCTGCGTGGGAGGACTAAATTAATGGAGACCTCAAGGTCCAAGTTGGACCAGGATAAACCTGGTACGATTCACCATTTTGTCGTCTACTCTACTTTAATGTAGCTTTTACATATTGAGGAAGCGACAAATATGAAGGTAAGCACCGACATTCGTTGCATTGTTCTGGTTATTGTTAGTATTTGATCTTAGTGGTCTCTCTCCTGTTTGAACTCTTCCGCCTCTGTGTGTCCCCTCCCCCTTCCATCTATTATCTCTACTCTAGCCTTCCCAATG
Source organism: Picea sitchensis (assembly GCA_010110895.2). Classification (NCBI taxonomy): domain Eukaryota; kingdom Viridiplantae; phylum Streptophyta; class Pinopsida; order Pinales; family Pinaceae; genus Picea; species Picea sitchensis. The sequence goes on along the minus strand of SNQJ01S0012351.1, from coordinate 130,643 downwards.
CCCAGAGAATGGGGAAAACCCAAGCGGTGACCGAACTACAATAGTTTTGTTGCTCGCCATTGTCGTCCTGCACCTTTGATTGATCCCGATCTTCCCCTCATAGATCACGACCACCCTATACCTCCAGTTTCACCTGTTCCTCTCTCTCAGCCCCTCACAGTTCCAAACCACCCTCAATTTTGTTCACCATGCTCTGCTCAGAATTGGGTAGAGAATGACCAACCCATGGCGATTGTGGAGGAAGAAATCCACCAGGACCCTCCTATGGTACCAATGGACTCCACTCTCCTCTCTGTTTCAAACATTATGGAGCCACTCTTTAATTTCGGTCACACTCCTCTAGATGATGACTTAGCAACAGCTCTGGGTGGCATCCCTATTGAGGAAGAAATTCCTACCAAATTTCAGCAAGAAGACTTGTTAGCAGCAGACACAGGCGATAGAATCATTGACGAAGAACCTTCCACTAATATTCATCAGGAAGATGCGGCTCATCCCACAAATGACTCTCCACCATAGGAATCTTTTGTTGTGGCTTCACCCATATAATGTTGCCTCTCTCAGGAACATCTGCAATTAATCTTTGATATGCGACGGGATGCCGAGGAGAAGCTTCACCGTAATTCAACCCTTTCTCGACACCTATATGCTTTGTTCGAAGCCCTGTCAAGCGAGCCAACCAAGAGTATATGCCCAACATGTTGTCAGCCATTTGTGCTAGCTCTGCGACCAATCGAGGATGATGGAAATTCGGGTTCGCCTAAAGTTTAATTTCCTTTTTTGTCATTTTGGTTTTCTGCTTAGAATGTTTAGAACATCCATGGTTGTAGATAGATTGTTAAGAAGTTTGGAAATTCTCCCTATAGCAAACTCAAACATGCATTGGACAGATTGCCACTTGTCCTGGTTTCCACTTGTATGGCATGATAGGTGGCAAGTTTTTTATGTGTTTACTGTTTTGAAATCTTTTTAAGTAATACAAACTTTTATTTACAAAAAAAAAAAAAAAAAACACTGCATAATTTCATGTTCCTTGGTTATTATTGAAATTTGCAGAGGAAAGAGGTTTAAAACATCTTCAAGTCTTTGGTGATTCAAATATTTTGCTAGACTACACAAATCACAAGTGCAATATTGGAAACTTGGGCCTATTTTCTATAATGAACCAAGTCAAGGAGGTAAAATATACTTTTGATGCTATTGTTTTTACTCATATATATCATGAATTCAATACTCAAGTGGACAATTCATCTAAGGAAGCTTTGTTTATGTAGGAGGGTACCTTAGCAAAATATTCATTCATAGGAGGCACTTTCTTTAAAGCTTTAGAAAGATTTTTATATTAATCTCTGGATATCAAATAACTGGATGTTTTTTGGAGGTCTAGTTTCGATCGTATGTAAATCTTATTGCGAGATAAATTAAATCTCAAAGGAAGTAGATTGTCTAATGAAGTATATGATTGTTGAGTTTTTATACGACACAATATGATGATTGTAATATTTTTCGATATGGTAGACAAAGCAGACAAAACTATATAGGTATTGAGCCCAAGATGGGAAGTCTTATGTATATTTTGATTTCTTTCTCAGAAATATTGAATAAAAGGATTTTTTCCTATGGAAAAAAAATAGTAACAACTTCTCCCCAACTAATTATAGATTGAGATATAAATCTCAGAGCATATAACCAACTTTCAAACATAGTTTGTATATTATAAAAAAGTATTAGTGTCTATTGTTTTGGGACCATTAGCACCAAAATTAAGAGGAATAGTTTTGAAGTTAATCAAAGTATACATGTAACTAATTTCATTTTTTTTTTACTTTCAGAAGATATTGGATAAGAGAAGATTATGAATAAATGTAAAGGAGTTAGTTAATAAGTGGACAAACTCAACATTTTTGGCAAGTTCATTTTTTTGGCGAGGCAAAGTTCCACCCTGATCTACTCATTTTTTGAAATTTTGATAATCTAGGTCATCTTAAAATTGGTCAAAACCCTTATGGTCACAGTTCCATGGGAAAAGTTCTCATCAATCAAGTGAAACTATAATTTCGAACAAAATTCTTGCCAGATTTTAGGAAGAATTTCCACCAAAAAAGGGTTGTGTTTGTCTACTCATAAATGTAAATGCATGGTTATTATGATGAGAGTTAAGCTATGTGAGATTAAATAAATTACTTTGTAATGTAATAATTGAAGATATTCTTTGTACGGATTTGTAGTGTGGAGCTCAAGCCCAAGGACACACTAGAGAATGACTATGCATTTAGGTTTTGTTAAAAAAAATTATATGGACCGTGTGGTAACTAAAGAATGACTAGGCATATATATGTTGTAATGCATTTATGGACCATGTAACAAAGTTACCATGGTACACTCTATGCTATGCAAAAGGACAATGCTAGAATAAAATATATAATGGTTTAACATGGTTGTCAGGAGCATGGGGGGCTATGAGTCCACAAGAACATAAGATGGAAGGGGGCACATGGGAAATACAACCTTTATTGTCAAATGTCATCTCAAAAATTCCCACCTTTTCCATCATTTCCATCATGTGCCTTCGATGAAGCTCACCATCACCTTTGAGTGAGAAAGTCAAATCATGAATGCATGAAGAGGTGGGTGAAGGAAACTCTACTCTATACATAAGAACTATGGGAAGGGTACATTGTAAGGGGAAAGTGACATTATTGTCGGAATACATTGTCCTTGCATTCCATTCTCATCCTTCAAGGGCATTTATTCATTCTCACCATAATCATCATTCTTCTCATTTTCATGTTAAATTCTCTTATGGTGTTTACCATTCTTAGAATATGAAAACTATTTGAACCAACACCACAAGGAGTGAATTTGCAAACCTCGGAAGAGAAACTTGTGCTTGTAGGTGAGTGTAGAGGCTAGGAAAAATTAGGAAACCATTACTCATTAACTTCATTGAAGCCAAATAATTACTCCACTAGACTTTCCCATAGGGAAATCATCAGTTGGACTCTTCCTACTTGCACTAGAGCCTAAGTTGTTAGTGATTTCCCAAGGGATTGTATATTATAGAAGGGGAAGGTACATGTTGTGTTTTGTAGGGAAGTGAGAGAAGAGTTTCATGGACAATGATGGTTGGATGAGACACTTGGAGAGTTTTGTAGGGAGTAGATTAGTTGAGTGATGAGAGAGATGGGTTTGGGTTGAGTGTGCTACTAGCCCATAGTTGGGTTCTTCCACTTAATGGCCTCATATCCTATCTTGGAGTGGCATTTGCATTAGATTCCTATGATTGGTCATTAAATCACTCTTTTGCAACCAACTTCTTGACTTATTTCATTAAAAGATAAGTGTTCATTCCATGTTTCACATTTCTACAATTAAGTCTCTCTTTTATGTTATAATATTAAATTTGTCTATACATTATTTATAAATATGCTTAAGAATGAATATGAACATGTGTTTTCCCATATTTTCAATCAGTGTATGTTTAAAGTATTCCATCACAATTTGTATACTACACTCAAAGCATGCACTCACATTACATTTAGCTTCTTTTGGAAGCCAAATCTACTTTTTATATAGTAAATATGATTAGTAAATTATTGAAATTTTAAATAGTTCCAATGAGTACTTGATGTTAACTATTAAAATTTTAAATAATTCCAATGAGTACTCGATGTTAACTAGGAAAACATGAATGAGTACATCACATGTAAATTCAACTTTCAAAAACACAACACACACATAAGGTTTTAACCTTTATCTTGAAGACAAATAAAATCAACAAATCAAATGAATCTTTTCACTCCAATTTTTTTTTCTAAATCAAGCCTAATTAGAGAATTTAAAATTTACTTTTATTAATTTTTTTTATTTAAATAGAATTTAAAATTTACTTTTATTAAAACTTTTTATCTATTTGACATCCATGGATAAGTCAAAATTGTTTTTAAACTTATTTTTTAATAAAAAAATTCAATATAAAAATACAAAATTGTTTGTTTTATTTTATTTTATTTTATAAATGAAGTCTATTTTTTTTTTCCTAAATCAAAATTAATTAGAAAATTTAAAATTTACTTCTAAATCAAGATTAATTAGAAAATTTAAAATTTACTTTTATTAAAACTTTTTATCTATATGACATCCATGTTTAATAAAAAAATTCAATATAAAAATACAAAATTGTTTGTTTTATTTTATTTTATTTTATAATTGAAGTCAATTTGACGAAATTATTACCAAAAAAAAATTGCTTTTAATCATTGCATTGCACAATGATTGATTTATACGTGTATGGTTGAAAACTTCATGGGTAGGTTATGAAAGTAACGCCTATCCTCCCATCACTATGTGAACAATTTTGACAAGTTGTTCCTCCGGTTGTGTAGAGTAAACTTACAAAGTTCATAATTTATTAAAAGTAAATCATGATGATAATATTTTAAAGTAATTATGATGAAGTAACATGTTATTTTGAGTTTATTACAATAAGATTTCGTTGAATGGGATTATTTTGAGTTTATTAGAATAAGATTTCGTTGAATGGGATGTACAATGTATTGAAGAATAAACAATGAAAGGAATTCCACGAACTTAAATAAGATATTTAATATTAGTTCTAATTCATTATTACGATAACATTTGTATTTTTTTTTTTATAGAGATTGTGAATGGTTATTACATCTAACTAATTATGAATGGAAGTTTGTAGCCTTTAAGTTATAAAATATGGAAAACTCTATCGAAACTTGAGACACAATTTGGATCTTTTATGCACACACTAAATAATACGAGAGTGAGTAACTTCTGAGGTATCGAACAATAGAGAAGAAATACTCATTGTGTTGTGTGGGGCAGGTATGTGGGTGTCATAGGATTGAATTGTCAATAAGAAATCTACAAAGGAAAGCATTGATTAGAGTCCAAACTTTAGTGTTAACGATCTCTACTTTGCTTTGGTGGTATCATAACCCAACTAGGGGGTGGCGTCTGCTATGGATTTGCCTACGGTTGGGTGGAAACAACTCGCTCAACTGGTTGTTGGTCAACAATCTTTGAAAGATAAGTATAATATCCAATTCTAGGTTATCAATTCATTTTGAAATGTTTGATAATGTTATGTATGTTTTTTTCTGTTGAATTCTGTCTCAAATCACTGAAAAGCTTATGTAAATGCTTGTTATACATAGTGAGATTGAAATGTCTCTGCTTCTGCACATGTAAAGAATTCTGATAATTATAAATAGGATTGTTGATCTCGTAAATGTTTTAGTAACATCTCATTCTCACTCTGAAAACAAATAAATATGTTTGTTGCAAGTTGATCCCGTTTGAGGTTAATGATCAATGCTTTAATAATTTGGTCAAATTTTCTAAATACCTGAGTCGCAAAACCTCAAGTCATGTTTTCAATCTACTATGGGAGCTCCCTCTTGTCATAACTTTGTATTATTTCCATAGTTGGGGCAAATATATCTAATTTTTATTTAATGCTTATGTTCAAAATTAAATTGCACTGTCAGAAAATAGTCTAGCTATCAAATAATGCAAGTTCTATTTCGATGCCATTATATGTTGATTATAGTCCAATTATCTATACTAATTTTTATGATCACACGACATAAAAAATTACTCACCATATCTTGAATTTATAGCTATAGATGGAACATAAGATGACAAATTTCTTCCCAATCTTTATCTAGTGGCTTAGAGTTACATGGCATTTGTAGCCCATGGTTTTCATACATTCTTTTTCATTTGTATCCCTTTTTTTTTGGTTGAGAAGCCTTTTGCATTGTTTTTTGTGAAAGTGCTAAATAAAACATTACAATTGGCCCAAAGAGATCAAGCACCAGAGGCAACCCACTTGCATGGACAAAATATCTCTTGAGGATGAACTGCTTAACATAAGCACTTTCATTTGGCTAAGCAACTGTAATAGGGGGTATTCTTCCATTAAATCACCTAGGTCGTGCACCTGGCACCAACCACTTATTCTTATTTATAGGGGAATTAAACCTTGGTTGGTGGCCCCACATACCACTGTCCACTAACTCCATTAGCATTGATACTATGTTTGACATGCTCCAAGTACACCTTTTTTTTTTTAATTGTCTTGCAATGTTGACTCAATCTCTTGATTGTATATCACATATTTGCAAGAAACATTTATGTTAACTATCTTCTAGTTATCTTTGGACATTAACATACGTTCCTCTCTTTCTATAACACTTTAAAAGTTCATCTCTAGTAACCATAATTAACTATTTTGTAATTGAGAAACCATTTCTTTTTAAATTTAAAATACTGGGTAATCATGTTTAACTATTTTGTAATTGAGAAACCATTTCTTTTTAAATTTAAAATACTTAAGACATATAGTGGGATGCTTATTATGTTTTGCATATTTGGATCTTATATATGTTGGTAGTATATTTTTATTCTCTTTGAAAGTCATATAATTGTACATTCTTTAGGAGAAAGGATAGCACAAAAGAAGCATGGTGTAAGGAATACCATGATAAATATCTAGACCACAAATGATCGAATTTTGATGTAGCATGTTTCACAAGTAAGGTATGTTTTGTATATCCTCTCTCAATCATATTGTTTAATGGTTTGAGTCATTAGGGGCACAAAGAAAAATGTTGTAGATTGTTGTCTTGTCTTACCCGCATCTTATGGTTTTAAGGGATCTATTGAATTTTTTGAGAGAGCAAAATTTACAAGGAAAGTGCTTTAGACATCTTGAATACACAAGTAAACACCATGTTGCATACGCAATTTATTTAACTTTTAATCATGTATGTTGTAGAGAAAAGTAAAAATTCTTGTATGTGCATTATGCAAATATTTAAGGATGGGAAGGATGGGATTGAACTTTCTGTTCTTATTGCAAGTATAGGTTTATGTAGTGCCCCATTTTATCTTATTACTTTTGCAAAACCATACTTATTTTTTGAGAGCGCTTGTTTGCAAACGACCCAGTTAATAAATGTTAGGATGACATTCTAACTCTATTTCATTGGATTGCTTAATTTTTTTTTTTGTTTGCTAGTTTGTCTGTGACCTGCGGGACTAGCCTGTGGTTGAGAAATTGCGACTTAGGGGCATCTAAGCTGTCAAAATCTTCTGGGGATCGCACCCGGCCTTAGCCACACCAACCCTTAACATGGATGGATTTTTTGTTCCTGCAGGTTTCGAACCGATGACTTTAACATCACAGAGTGCCTTAACAACACACTCTGTCACCATCTGTCCTACACCTCGGGGACCTTGGATTGCTTAAATTTAAATATGAAAATAGTTGTATTAATTGCATGAGATTAATGAATAAATGTACATGATATTGATTATAATTAATTGCAGATGCTGCTAACAAGTTTATTAAGTGACAAGAAACTTAATGATACGTTGATGCGAGTATCATCAACAGGACTTCGGGACTCTAGATTGAGTTAGGGAGTGAATGTGTTCATAAAATTTTGTATAAATGATTTAAATTGATTATGGACATTACTTATAAAAGCTTGTTTAGTGGATGTAGGTACAATGATCATGCTTGCCAATTCAACTCACAAAAGGAGCAGTGGGGCTATACATAATTAGACTAGCATAAAGGGAGGGGTGGAACAACATCCCTGATTCCACTCACTAGCACTCCCATCGTGGACAAAGTTGAAGAGTGAGGGACACTCTTTCTCAGAGGGTTTCACGATGTCGTGAGGGTAGAATGGGTCATCTTAGTCACTCGCAAGGTATATTGAGGGGCATGCAATAAGGTAGAGGCTTTATTCATCATCGACTAGTAGTCTCATAATAGGGGAAACTACAAGAGTAATACGATCTTTGCTAGTTGTGTCATATTCCCATGCTCAAGGTCAAAGCGCTTGAAGGACATGATGCATGGAACCCTTGGAGTACATCAATACATCTTGAAGGGATTGATGCTCATGGCATCCTTAACCTTTGTTTCAAATCAAACCTCTAATATAAGGTGAAACATATAAGTTAACTTAAGGGTAAAGTGATAAAATAAATGAATAGAGTCATTCTAGAAAAATTTGCAAATCAACTTTTACTGGGAGTTAGATGTTTAAGGAACAATTGAATATTCTAATAATTCGTGGGTAATTGGAAGTTATATTTCAATTTAAATATAATTAACTAAAGAAAAACAAACAAACTTTGAAGGAAACTAAAAATGTGCATAATATTTATTAAAGTGAATAAATAAATATCAAATATTAATTTCATGAGAAACAATTACATAAGGATATTATTTGGGGAGAGTCCTAACTCATCGAGTAAATAACTAAATAAAAGGTGGGGTAGTTGAGTTAAGTGAACGACCATTTAAGTTAACAAGAAGGTAAAAATATTCACTTAAGAAAAGCAGGGAAACATTTAGAGGAAAATTTAAAAGACAAGAAAAGTAGGGAAACATCTATGGGAAAATCTACAACACAAGAAAAATTGGGAAACATCTAGGAGAAAAGATATGAGACAAGAAAAACAGAGGAATCTTAAATAAAAGTTAAGAAACAACTGTGAGTAATTTTAGGAGTTTAAGTCAATTCTCGCTAGTTCAACGGTTAAGGTGTGAGTTTCATTTGCTAGGCGATCCAAGTTCAATACCCTTATGGTGTGTTTAGTCGGAAGGAGACACCCAAAAATCCAACCATGTTAAGAGTTGGTGCGGCCCTCGTAGGGTGTGATTTCCAAGTGATTTTGATGGCTTAGATGCCCCTGGATTGTAGTTTCTTAGCCAACGGTTGAAATGTCGGCCCCGCAAGTGATGTATATTTCTAACAAACATTTTTTTTTTTAAGAGTTTATGGAAAATGAGTGAGAAAAACAATTTATTTTAAATTTAATTGATAAATTCTTATGCACGAGGATGATATAAAAGAAAAATCTTGAATCAAGAGAAGGGAATTCTACCCTATTATTGGATGGTCATCATAATGATCGTAGACTTTTAAGCATTACTATTACAAGTTAAACATTGAAGTGTGTGTCATTTTAGTGATTGGCAAGTCCAAACAAAGAGTGACTGAAAATGTTCTGACAAGTATTGAAGCAGTTCGACCAAGTGATACAAAAGCTTGAGCAAAATCTGACCACATATGAGTGGTGATGATAACTTTTATTTTATTAATTGTATATTTGTTGAATTTTTATTTCATGAATAACAATTGGACTTATATACTAGCAATTTATTATGTATTATGAATATGTTTGTAAAATTATAATTTCCAACTCAATCTGTATCTAATTTTATTAGAACAATAGAAATTGTCATCCACTTGAGTTATAATTTTCTGGTTTATATTTGAGAAATACGTTGGTAAACAGAAAGGAAGAAAATAAAATTCTGGTTTCTAGATGAAATAGTTTAAAAAATCCGTGGAGTATCTAATCACCAAACAAAATCTCTGGATCCGTCTCAATTTCCAATAGTTACAACAACAATAGCAGAGATAACGCTAATATGTTTAATTTATCATTTCGATTGACAGATATCCGAATAGTTGTTACTCTTCGATCCCCAAAATACATTTCTAATTATATGCAAATGATGGAGGCTTTTGACAAGTGTAATATGTCCCATGCATGGAGGCGAATTAGTTGAGCATTATATTATTCAATTACCATATAATACTTACTTTAAAACTCATGATACGAATTGAGTGATAATTTTAATTACATTATAATATGGTATGAAATGCATATGGTTGGGCGATCGTGCTTAATTACATTAATATGATGTGAAATGTAAAATCCTTTTATTGATAAAATTTAGGTTTACTATAAGCTTAAAGTCATAATGCTTATTCACTATATATATATATATATATATGTATATATATATATATATATATATATATATCTTAATTATTGATGAAATTTGGTTTATTATAAACTTAAAGTTATAATGTTTATTCATATTATTACAGTAATTATAATGTTTATTCATATTATTGTAAGTTTTTTTTTTCTTAAAATAAAAAAGTCTTATACAAGAATTTGATGTTGAGTTTAACTATAATCTTAAAATTAAATTATTATTATTATTATAATTATATTACTTATTAAAATTATAATAATGCTTAATCACAATATATATTACTAAAATATTGATAAAATTTAGATTTCCTATAAGATTAAAGTTATAATGCTTATATATTACTCAAGTATCGATCAAATTTAGGCTTATTATAAGCTTAAAGTTATAATGTGTATTCACAATACACATTATTGAAGTACTTCGTATGGTTGAATTGAAACATAAAATATTATATTGATAAAATACTTTGTATGGTTGAAGTAAAACATAAAAGGTCATATTGATAAAAATTTAGGTTTAACTTCACTGAAACATAAAATATCAAATTGATAAAATACTTTGTATGGTTGAAGTGAAACACAAAATATCATATTGTAAAATAAATTTAGATTTACTATAAGATTAAAGTTACACTGCTTATTCATAATATAATATGTATTATTGAGGGACTTCTAATTTAATATAACATAACGTTGTTTTAATAACATTATTTATATAACATATATTATGGAAATATTTGTATCATATGTTTTTAATAACATAATTTATATGGCTTGGTGTTATGGCGTTTAACAACTATTATAGTGTCAAATGCCACTTCTAAAGTTTTGATGTTTTTATTGACCTTATCTTTATCCTTTTTACATACAACTATTCTCCATACCTTCTTGAGTCCTTCTAAAAAACCACAATTTGAAGGATATACACACTCTACTAGTTATAATACCTGCGTATACGCGGATTACTTGAGGGACACCTATGTACATGCTAATAAATGTTCAAAAAACATACTTATGCCCAAATCAATGATGAGTTACGGGATTGGTTGGTTGCCTAACTCATTTTTCTTGTACTCAACTGTCTCTAACTGATTGGAGACTGCATAAAAGGAACATTTGCCTCATGAATAAAGGTAATGATACTTTGCACATTCAAGTAAGCACTCATCCGGCTATTCCCACCGAGTCTGTAAGCCCATTTTATCCCTGTTACTACTGATTCCTTGGCCTAGAAACCCTTGTTTCTAGTTTTCCTCTGATCACCAATCTTATCTTGCCAAGAGTGTCTCTCTCTACCCTCGTTGGGCCTGTGGTGACTTCAGTGCCAGGAACATCCTTATAGCAGAAGTCGGGGTGGAGGAATCTAAAATCTCTTTTGACAGGGCAACACCACATCGAGCAGGTATAATTTGTAACTACTTTGTTGATTTTCATCAATAATACAAAAAAATCATTCCTTCGAAGTATCTTCAATTATTATGGTTCATATCTACAATCTTTTTGCATATATTTCAGTAGAATATTAATTGATTTGTCATTTTTCCATTATTTTTACATATAACTAACAAGTAGTTATTACTAAAACTACCTCTCCATATAGATATACTTGCTTAAGGTTTTTGTAGGCTGCGGAGAAAGCCTCGAGAAGGAACGAAAGAACTCCATCAATCGGAACGACATCAAACGTTTGGATCCTGGTGATTTAGATTTTCCATTTCTCAATAAGTTAGTTATTCTTGTGAAATTTGGATATTTTATCTTAGTTTGGTATTCTGTCTGAAATATAATTTATATATGGTCATAGGTACACTACAATATAACCCACTACTGTAAGGGATTTTCCTCGAAAGAAGAATTGGCGACCATATTAGGGATCTTTCCTTAGACTGATACTTGGCACTTGAATCAGTAGTTTATAGTCATTGGATTATTTTCCCTTTTCATTTGAGCCACTTGTCTTGTCTCCTTTCTTCTTTTTTGAAGTTTTTGGAGCACATACGCGGGCTGTAATTGATATAGTTGCATACATATACATGCTTTCTAGTGTATGCAGTTGCATGTACGCGGGTCCAATTGTTGACACTCGCATGTACATGGATCCCTTTGTTGACAGTCACATACATCATCAAATAGAAATATTTTTTAATAAAAAAAATTGACTCGAGATTGCCTGACCAGGTGTCTGGGTTCTTGTTTAGACTCTTTTCTGTTTGTTTTCTGAGTCTTATGGTAGTTTGTTTTGGATTATACAAAGAAAATAAAAGATTTTTTTCTCTCCTTGTTGGATCATTCTCATTTTTAGAGGTAGTTGGGTAAGTTACTTTCTGAGGCCTTTTCTGTCCAAGATTTGATTTCATTTCTGTCTTTGACGAATCTTTTTAGGTCTGAAGTATTTTAAGCTTTCCTGTTGTTGTTTCTTGTTGGTATCAAGGAGAAAAGTCTATTTGTTCAAATATTTCTTATTCATTTTACTTTTTAAACAAGAAAAACAATTTTTTTTTTTTTTTTAGAAAGTAAACTTTGTATTTCTTCTTCAGTCATTGCCCTTATTTGACTGAAGAGAATTTTTTTTATAGTATGCTTTCTTCTTTTATAGTGCTTGTTAATTTTCAATTTGTAATTCCATACTTGAAAAAGAAAAAGATTTTGTTTCTATAGCTTTGATGAAAAGAATTCCAAAATCTTGTTAGTTGTCTTGCATTTGAAAGTTACATCAGTAAGTGCATTTCATCTAAATAAAAATTTGCATTATTTGCATATAAAAAACAAAGAGTTTGCTTTTATTTAATTATGAAGCATTGTTTACCCTCATATTTTCAGTGAAGAACTGCATTTTTCATTTATGTTCTTAAGTGTTTTTTTTTTCCTGTCGAGTCCGTCAAAACACCATTCTGTTTCACTCATCACCCTTTTTGAGTAAACAACAACCTATAAAATGAACGTTAACTAAAATAAATTATACATTTTCATTTTACTAGGGTAAACAAACTAGTTCAGGCTAGGGCCTTGGTTTAGGTTGGAGAGTTAATTTCTCCAAGGCCAAAAACAAACTTAGGAGTCTGAGATAGAGAGCGAAAAACCCAATTTCGTATAAGTACAGTCGGGAATCTCCTCTAACACAAGAGTCAAACATGAGGTCGCGTAAAGGAGAGCCAAGTAGATAACCCCTCTGAAGCTTGACTGAGCGTAGTGGAGAGATCATATTTTGGGGGTTTTGTCAGTACCCTTACCTTCATGAGAGGCGGTGATTTTGAGACTTCATGCTTAGTTACCTTGCCCATACATTCGATCATGACTATAGACTGTACCCCTCAGACGTTGAATGAGAGTTGGTGACCTTAGTTTTTTTTCCTAGGTGTCTTAGAGGTGACCGCGGGGGGTTTCCCATGGTACCTGGGGCGAAATTCATATCACACTTTTAAGTATTGTTAGAGGGTGCCTCGCGAAGCATGGGTACTTGCACTAGATAAGGTTGGTTAGTGGAGGTTGGGGTAACTGCTTCTCACTCCTTCATTCGCTGGTTCACACAACTTAATCAACCCGTGCCTTCATCCGGAAGGTCCTTTCCTTTGTTACTATTGCGATCTCATGACCTAATCCACCTAAGTTGGGATATTGGCAAGGTTGTTTGTGACTGTTGTTGTTCCTAGGGATTTTCTAGTGGCGTGTTCTATGATCATAGATTGCTTAGTAAGGTGTGTAGGTAGTCACCTAGAGCTGGCAACTCAAAGTGGTTGATCAACTACCTCATCGATCAAGGAGAATTCAAGGTCTTCTGCCTGAAGAAGTAGAGGTGAATCCTCCACCACCTCCCCTGAAGCGTCAACTTGATCGAACTGATACTTTTGTATCGGTCGGTTCGGTCGAGACCATAGACACGAAAACCACAAAAACTAATGCTTTTGAACCGGAGGTTGTAACCGTACAAGATATTGGAGTTGAAGACTTTGCTCAGTTTTTCAATCCTCCATTAACTGGAACTGACGGTCCAGTTGTTTCTCAGATTCTGGCTCCTAGTTTGGACTTCACTGATAATCGCCCTCTTCAGTGGGCTGCAATGGAAGGCACTTCAGAAGTTTCTAGGTTGGGGGTCCCCACAACCCCCACATCGACAATCATCACTAGAGGAATCCTGCTTCTTAGCATATCTAACCAAATGACTAGTGTCATCCAGTCCACCATAGACATGTCAATCAAAAAATCTGCTCTGCTTATTGTCAGATCCACTTAACCCTTGGGTGCGTCCATGTTGTTACCATCAATAAATAACACATTTTCATTTGGTATGTGTTGATTCGAATGCATAATGTATTGAATGGTTCTCAGTCAATGTCCTAAGCCACTAACGTTGGTATGGGTAGTTCTTCGATTACCTACCAATATTTTCCTTAGGGTGGAAGTCATGTTCCTATGTCGTTCCCATCTTTCGAACCTAATCCCTTCACAATATGGGGTAGTCTTATGGGAAGTGGATTTCAATTCGTTGGCATGCCATCTACTTCAACTCCATTCACGTTGTATGGTGGGTTCAGAAGTAATCATTTTACCGCATCTCCAATGTCGACAGGGGGTAACGCATTCCAAGTCCAGTGGAATCCCATGCAAGGGTCATTCTCTTGGAAATGGATTTCTTCAGGGGCAACCCCTTTCTCAGTTAGAGTAGCCCCATGCAAGGAGTTTTTCCTTCGCAAGGGGGGTTAGCAAGATGCAACCCTATTTTTCAGTTCGAGAACTAGATGGGTGGAGGTTTTCCTCCATTTAATCAGGGCCAACAAGGTTTCATCCAAATCTCTGGCCCATCTGCAAGCTCTTCCTAGCATCTTGGTACCGGTACCAATCTAGGTTATTCTTTTCCGACTGGTCCTCAACCCAAAACTTCCAACATCCCTAGCTGGAATTCTAGGTCCCATCTGAGGTTACCTTTCCTAGAAACGTTAAAATTTCCAAACCTATCGAAGCTCATGAATGATACGGTTTGTCATGATCCGAAGTGGTCGCCAGTTCCCACCAAATTTCCATATGACATTCCTAAGTTCGAAGGAAATCCTAGCGAAGATCATGTTGACCATGTAACAACATTTCATCTGTGGTGTTCGCCAAATTTGTTAAATAATGATTCAATCCAACTACGCCTTTTCCAACGAACTCTTATAGGAGACATGACGAAGTGGTACATCGAACTTGATGGTGCAACATTTCACACTTTTCACTATTTGGCATTTGTTTTTCTAAACCATTTTCAACTACCTGTCTGGTACAATGCCGACACCGATCTCCTATCTACACTAAAACAGGACAAGGCCACTCATATATAAGATCCTATCTAGGAGTGGTGAAGACGAAGAGGCTAATTAAAGAAAAATTTCCTCCTGAATTCTTGTTGGAGTGGTTCATCAAGTATTTGTTGTCAATCATCTCTAAAGATGTATCCACATCATGAATTTTTTCCGAGGAAGAAGCAATTTTCAGGGCCCAACAACTCGATTTGATCTATTCACAGTCTAGGATCCTTTACAAAATTATACTAGACGCACCATGACCTGGTTTTGATCTCGCAAAAATGAAATTAGGACCTCATTTTGATAGCATTGTTGGGTCCATTAAAATCCTTGCCATAGATTTGGACGCAAACCAAATGCAACAGATGTCTATTCATCCGTCTGTGATTTTTCAAGAAAATTATTTGACCATCCCCACCGTTCATTGGTCGAACGTTCATGCTGTACAAACAATGACCCCAAAAGTTACCTAACAACCTAAAGGGAAATCTAAAAAGGGAAAGAATAAGAAAGGAGGTGGGGGTAATAAAAACACGAAATCTGATGCAAAATTTGGAGGGGAAAAGAAGGAGATAAAGAAGGTGAAATTCTCGTGCAAGATTTGTGGGGGTGGTCACCTTACTCATCAATTCTCGCAAATGGAAGAGGCCAACCACTTGATAAAACTACAACAATAATAACAACAACCTGTAGTACTGAAAAATCCGTTCTCGCAAGGGTAAAATTTGCAAGTGGGCTCTTCCACTTCAAATCTGCAAAGGGAACCTTAAGTGCACCTTTCCCAGATGGATCTTATTTGTTTGTTAACATGGTCAACCATATATGAAAGAAGAGGAGGCAAATTTATCGACTAGGACCCACTATTATAGTAATCATGAGTCAATGTCAAAAGGAAAAGAAACTTCATATCCTCAAGGGTCTCTCCATATAGACAAACCTAAGAAGGAAATGATGTAACACATACTGAAATGTGTTTACAAAAGAGTGTTACACAATCCTAATGGTCTAGCTATTCCCAACTACTCTATCATTGAGGACTTAGCTTAGATGGCTCGTGTGATTTCTACCTTAAAGGTGCTCCAAAGTTTCCCTTCGCAATGAGACACATTGTTGTACTCAATCGGGGCTACTGACTCTTCGAGCCAGATCATTATGAATTTTGATGCTACTGAAGTGAAGCCTCACCTTCCTTATTATGTAGCCTTCTATATTAACATCGTGTATGAAAAACATGTTATCGAGAGGGTCGTCGTTGATGAAGGTGCTTTGACATGTGTCATGTCTTTGTCTTGTTGCAAATCCATTGTATCTTCGAAACTTACCCCTTCTCACACTCTTTTGAATGCGTTTGATGGATGCTATTTTAGACTAGACATGCTTATTTCCTCTTTTCCAGTCCAGTTAGGAGGAAAGTCCATTTCCATAGAAGTTGAAGTAGTCGACACATCGCTCGACTGTAATCTCTTGTTAGGAAGGAGTTGGACCTACAAAATGACGGCTGCCATCTCATCGATTTTACGAGTTTAATGCTTTCCCCACAAGAGAAGGATTGCAACTATCAACTAGATGATGTTTAACCACCCTAACGTTTTGATAAATCCAGGATCTACGGTCCCATGGATTGAAAAATCTCAATGCACAACTGAAAGTATTGGTGTTGGGATGTATCCTTCGCTCATGGAAACATTTAATTTTCTAGCACTAGTTTCTTACATTTGTGATACCCCAGTCGGCTACCAAAATTCGATCTCCTCGGTTCACATTACAAGATTCAGTTCATTTAGAACCTCGTATTTGGAAGATCCGTGGGTGTTACCCTTGCTGTGCGAATTGATAAGGGCTCATGCGCATGTTTGGATGGCCATGCCATTGTCTGCAGCTAAGGTCTCTTATCAAGCTATCCAACAAGCTGCTACATACCCTAATCGAGCTCCTTCATGGATGAAAGAAGATGATGAGTACCCATATCCTATCTGGGCTCATAATTCTTCAACTTCCCTAGACTATCTTGATATTGTATTACCTTTTGACGAAACTATTATAGAGGAAATGACAGGATCATAAAGGCCATGGGAGGATATGCATCATCGATCATACTTCCTCCTTTAGATCCCATAAGTGGAAAGAAAATAATTTCGATCATCTGTGAGTAGGAATGTTGATCAGTCCGTAAACCCCTTGGAAAAACATGGTGTATATGCCGAAGGGAACATGGATAACATATCATAAACTATTTTGATGAACATTTCTAAAGCCCTGACATTGTGGAGAATATTTTTATAGGCATGGAATATTTCCTGAAGAGGTCTACACATATACCTCTTTGTTCAAAGATTTATTTGATGTCTTCTCCTGGTCCTATGAGGAAATTCTAGGCATAGACCCTCAAATTTTCGAACACGAAATCTGCACTTATGAAAATGATAAACCTGTTTTTGAGAGAAATTACGATTGGCTAATTCGAGGAAGGCACCAAATATTAGAGTTGAATTTGAAAAGATACTTAAGGAGGGATTTATTTCCCCGGTCCCTCTCACTAAATGGGTGTTGAATCCCATTTGTGTGGACAAAAATAAAGGGACCCTACATGTCTGTATGGATTTCCGAGATCTGAACAAAGCGTGTCTAAAAGACAAATTCCCAACACCCTTCATCAATCATATTATTGATGATTGCATGGGAAGTGAAATTTTCTCCTTTATAAATGATTTTTCCGGATACAACTAGATTCAGATCCAACCCGAGGATCAACACAAGATGACGTTTATATGTCCTTGGGGGACTTTCATGTATCGTAAAATGCCTTTTGGTCTAAAAAATGATGGAGCTACTTTTCAATGGGCCATGTTGTTTTCCTTCCATGACTTGAAGCATATTGTTGAGGCTTATCTGTATGACGTTGCTGCTCACTCTCAGAAGAGAGTAAATCATCCAAAGCACCTTAGAATTATTTTTGAAATATGTTGTCATTATTGTATTTGGTTAAAATCGAATAAATGCATCTTTTGTGTCGTATCAGGCGTTTGTTGGGTTTCATTGTATCGAACTAAGGGATCATGGTTGATCCTTTAAAGGTGGAGGCAACAGTTCGATTGCCACCCCCACAAAATATTCGTCAGTTGCAGAGTCTCCAAGGAAAGGCCAGTTTCCTTCGACGTTTTATTGTGAACTATGTTGACATTACCAAGGGATTTATGCGCTTGTTAAATAAATGGGATCCTTTCATTTGGGATGAGTTCACCCAACGATATTTCGACGTGCTCAAGAAATAACTTATGTCTACCCCTTTGCTTAGTCCCTTAGACTATATCAAGGACTTCTTGTTGTATATCACGACAACAAAAGCCACAATTGACATGGTGTTGGTTCATGAGGACGATAGCTTGCAAGAGAATGTCATATAGTACCTCATTCGTGGTTTGATTGGACCCAAAGTCAACTATTCTCATGTTGAGAAATTAGCCTTGGTAGTCGTTCATGATGTTTAGAGACTACGATATTATATTTTATTACATAAAACTACTGTGGTTGCCAATGTAAATCCATTTCAATACATCCCTACATGATGTTTCATAGGGGGAAAGTACAATAAATGGATTTTATTTTGTAAGAGTTTGATTTGGACTTTGTCTCTGCTAAGTCCAAAAAATATTTGTTTTTAGCTAAATCGATGTCAGAGTTTCCTAGGGAGAATGAGGAACCTACAATTACAGATTCGTTTCCTGACAAACATCTGTTCCTTATTTATTCTAGCGATCCTTGGTATAGGGATATCCTTATATATCTCCAGAATGTTATTTTTCCTCCACACTATTCATGAGATGATCGACGTCGAATTCGCCACCAGGAGAAGGATTACCTCATCATTGGTGACACTTTGTATCATCGTGGGGTCGATTCGATTCTCCATTGATCTTTAACCCATGATGAAGTGGATTTTGTGCTCAATGAATGTCACGGGGGAGCATGTGGAGGTCACTTATTAGGGTTAGCGATTACCCAAAAAATCTTGTGTGCTGGGTACTTTTGGCTGACAATATTTAAAGATTGTGTTGAGATGGTCAAGAAGTGTCATCCTTGTTAGATATTTACTCGAAAAATGCACACACACACTGCTCCACTTTTCCCTGTTATCACTGTTGGTCTGTTCACAAAGTGGGGTGTTCATTTTACTACATGCCACCCTCCATCGACTAGGGGGAATTGTTACATCATCATGGTCATTGACTACTTTACTAAGTGGTTGGAGGCCATGCCTACTTTTGCAAACGATGGTGCGAATACAACCTTATTTCTATTCAACCAGGTTATCGCCAGGTTCAGAATTCCAAGAGATATTTTCAGTGATCATGGCAATCACTTTCAGAATCGAATGATGTTTGAGTTAGCATATAAATTGGGATTTAAGAAGGAGCATTTGTATCCTTATTATCCACAATCAAATGGTCAAGTAGAGGCCGCAAAAAAGTCTCTCAAAACCATTCTCCAATGCACTGTCAATAAGATAAAATCTAATTGGCATTTGATGCTTTATCTAGCATTATGGGATTTCCAAACCTCGGTTAATATTTCCACAGGTTTTTAACCTTTCCATCTCATTCACGAGGTGGAATTAGTCATGCATGTTGAATGCAAAATCCCCTTGTTAAAATTTTCTATAGAGATTCTACCTGAGATGATTGATTTAGAAGCACATCTTGTTTATTTAGAGCATCTATATGAGTAATGTCGTGATGCTACCACCGCGAATGAGATGCGCAAAAAATGTGTCAAATATTAGTATGATAAGTCAGTTCGCCTAAGGATTTTTTTCCGAGGGTGACCTTGTCTTAGTTTATGATCAAGATAAGTACACTTTAGGCATCGACAAGTTCAATCCAATGTGGCATGGTCCTTACATTTTGAAGCGTGCACTTCAAAAAGGAGCCTACGAGTTAGCTAATTGTGAAGGGAATGTGTTGTCGGAGCCCAAAAATAGGCTCTACCTTAAGAAGTATTTCGCTTGAGCATTGGCGCTTAGGTGTTTTCTCTTTGTATTTATTGTACATAGATAATAGGTTCAATATTTTTTCTTTTGTCCTTGGTCGTTTATTGTGTCTTTAATTGATTGGAATTTGTCCATGGAATCTTCGGTTCACATTGGGTTCGCGGATGGCGCAAGCCATCACACTTGAAATATTTCTTCCATCACATGGGTGATTTATTTGCATGAGGGCCAACTAGTTGTATCTGGAGGTGCTTGTTTAGGGCCCGGAACAAATAATGTGGTCGAGTATAGCACCATGATCAAACTCTTAAGAGATGTTATTACACATGGTATCTCATGTTTAGAGGTTCACCTAGATTCCCAATTGGTGGTGTCACAGCTAAATGGTCAATATTGTGTGCGTGATCCCACGTTGCTCTGAGGACTCCTACAGGTACATATTCTAGAATGATACTTTCATTATATTACTTAGATTCATATTTTTAGAAGTGCAAATTTCGTATTTGATGCATATGCTAATTATGTATTGGATTGGCATTTGTCACATATATAAGAGAAACACACACATAATTGTACATAATAATTGTATACCAAGGAATATACATACATATATATATATATATTATTCACATGTCCGATAATACAAAAAAATGTGGGTTTTAAGCTACAAAATTTGGGCCCTTATCCCTAAATGTCCATCTATAAGCTGATACAAAATGATTCATATACTATCTATGTTGAGGGCCCCAACCCCACATGAGTCTCTTTGTAGAATACACCTACGTTGGATAGACACCTAAATAGTCGTACCTAGTCCTGAGTGTTTATGGAAAAATTAGTCAATGTGGACACAGACCAATCTCTCTAGCTTGGGAACCCAAAACTAGAACAAAACAACACAAAACATATTACTTTCCTTAGACTCATACCATCGAAATACTGATAAGTAAGGACTCATATCTCTTTACCGATGATTGTCCTTTCTAATTATAGCTCCTAGCTTGATTCAAAGGATTTTGAATATAAACTTGCATAAGAAAACAAGATAACAAATGAAAGAAACAATAGTACTTCGACAAATCTATACGAATGACTAAGGAGAAATGTAATAAAGAAAATTTACAATGAACAATATTTATAGGAAATAAAATATGTTACTGCATTAATAATAATGGAAGAGTTACAACCAGTGCCTTAGTGTTGTGTGGCTCTTTCCAATGTTTCATTGCTCCAATACCCACATTGCTTCCATGAGTTCCATCACCATCAACTAAATACTTTGACACAAGAATCTCTCAAGGCCGAAGAAAAATCTTCTAATCACAAATCAAATGCTAAAGCTATTAACTGTTATTCACTATTAGCTATTAACCTATTCTCATGAGAGAAGTCTCTTTTTATAGATTGCAAAGGAGGTTAGGATCTTCCCAAATTAGGAGTACGAGTGAGATCCAAACTGATCGGAGGACACCTCATATCCAAAGCTTCTCTTCTAGAAACTTCTCCAATTTCTCCTTTTTCCTCCCTTTCAAACAATGTCGCACCTTGTAAACTAGCAACATGAGACATTGTCACATGTTGTAGTGGTGCAACATGTGACACCCAAGAGTGTCGCATGCTGAAGTAGTGCAACAAGCGACACTTTCATAAAATAATGTTTTTAATAAATCCTGAATTCTTTCAGTGAAAGGCCTTTCTTTAGTGATCATGGATTTTAAGCTTTGGATGATGGAAGGTAGGTGAACATTATCAATTGTGACAAAATAATGTGTAATAGAATGCCTCCCAAAGTATGAGGCTATAAAGGGGTGATAGCCAAAATACTTTGTCGTGTGGGTATTGAAATGAAGAACACATCGGTTGGAGACTTGTCAACAACAAACAAGAAATTGCAATATCATTATTGAGGTAGGCATTCCCATAATAAGAATACAAATGAATCAAAGCATAAGTGCTTACATACAAAGATCCATGTCAAGTATGATAGGTCATGGAGACCAAATATACATTATGGATCCATGCCATAAAGACTCAAATTTGAACATAGCCACGAAACATACACTATGGATCTATGCAACAATACATACTCAAAATACCCCATCGCAACCCAGATCTATCAGATATGATCCAAGGTCTTCATATTCACCATTCCATAGTACAAATCTAACCATGTGAATAAAGGTGTTGAAGTCGAACATGGTATAAATCATTTGATTACCGGCCAATGATGAAAAGCGTTAACATATGTGAAAGGAACCATCAATAATGATGATGGTCCTTAAGGTACACAAGTACATTCTATTGAGTGCGAATAAATGAGTTGAATTTGAGCACTCTTATAATCATTCGATCGAAGGTCAATGATGAAAACCTATTGTCAAAGGTGATGAAACTTTCAATTGAGGCATGCAAGTTCCAAGGTACCAAAAAAGTTTATAAACCAACTTCCTAGATAATGTGTTGAAGTCGATAGGAAGTGATTCACCACAGGAGGGAATTGATATATCCCCCATCAACGAAGTGAGATATGTACAAATATTTGAAGTAGATTAGAGTATAGAGTGGTTTAGGACTAAATCAAGGATGGTTGATACTGTAAAAGGATTAATAACTACAAAAATGGTCAACGCGATAGAAGGTTTTTGTGTTTGGGTTAGACTTCTCTTAAACACATTGATGACACAACAATCGTCCTGGAAGCACTGACTCAAAAGGAGGATCACAGATCAAAATTATAAAATTGTGGAGAAGTATGATCAACTAGAGACAAGTGGATTTCCCAATCTAACACGACGAGTGAAAGGGTGTAATGTTCAAGAGTGACTTGCTGCCAAAAATTAATATAGAATCTATACATGTTCCCTTCCCAATTCCCCCCCACCATTTCTGGCGAGTACCTCTTTATTTTTACACAAGTTTGAGGAGGATAGCATATGCTTGTACTATCATCTCATCCTTCGGATGAGTCCCTCAAAGTATTTTTAATGAACCCTAGGAAGGAGTGGTTCGGTCCCATATGGGTCTTTCAATGTACATTTTTCGAGTCCAGAGAAAGTAAACTCAGTGGTTTTTCATGTTTAGGGAGTTTGAAAACACTTAAAGGAAACTCCAGGATTTTTTTTTTTGTTAATTTAGTCTCCCAAGTCCAAAAAAGTATAAAATAATACATACGAGAGCTCTTCTAGTCATGATTGACTAGATTATTCCTTTTTCATAATTAATCATACTCAGCCCGAAAAAGGGTTAAACTAATACTGAATAGATGTTCTTTCAAATTATTTAACGAGTGTGAAAGGAAGCAGGTTCACTTGTCAATTTTTTCATATTTAAAGAGTTTGAAAAGAGCTTAAAGAAAACTCCCAAAAGATTCCTCTTTCGTATAGATTTTTTTATATTGTTTTTCTTTTAACGAGTTCGAAAAAACTATAAAAATACACTCGAATACAAATTATGTCTCATTTTTGACCTGTAATCTACACAAATTAGGGTTAGAATCATCATATCTGCGTAAAACTATATCAACCAATGAGAAATTACATAAAATGGTAAAAAATAAAATAAAATATTTAAACAATATCCTCTTTTTGTTAAAATGGGGTAAAAGTAATTTTCTTTTCACCATTTGGTTTTTACCTTTTAAGAGTGAGAAAAAACCCTCATTGCAGTTGATTTTTCAAGTGGTAATTCCAAGAAAATATGTGGATGATTTCCGATTCTGTCTCCGCCAAGTAAGAGATCTCTTTCTGCTCTTCAGTTTCATGTCCGTTATTTCATCTTTCATGCTAGTCTAAGTGTTTTTTACATGATTTAAAAAACCCAAAAAACGCTACTAGGGTGTCATAGATGTTCATATCGTGTACTGTGACATCATAGGATGTCTCAGTGCCTGAAATGGATGACTGTGATACTGTCACTCTGTGTTTAAAAGATAGATTGCGACACTTGTAAAGAAAAAACTAAAACCATTTTTTTTGCTATTTAGCTGGAAAATTTTGGATGCCTAGTGCCTAATCATCTTTTCACTCAATGTTTATAGGCTTTTCGACTAGTCAAGATGTTGGAATGGAGGGAAAGAGAGCATGAAATGGAAGATCAAATTGTGGCTAATGACTATAATACTATTCTTGCACTCTAGTGGTGCGGATTGGCTAAAGTATTCATGGTTTAAGGCATGAGAGCCCAAATCCAGCTGTTGGAACATTTCGTAAGGATGTGGGACGAAGATGAAATTTTTTTCTGAGTTGCAGTTCACACTCTTACCATAGAGATAGAGGAAATTTATTTCCTGACTGGGCTCTCAAGATGAGGAGCCTGAGTTTATTTGGTTAGACCAAGAACAGGTGGTAGAACCACATAATGTTGCATCGAGGAGTATTGTACCCATGGAACCAGAAAAACTAGTGGGAAAATTCCAATCAAGGAGGTCACAGATCGTGCATTGAGGATAGTTCTCTTCACCATTACTCGGGTTGTCAGAAGTGCGGCTCCACATTTGGCCACTAACGTCGAAATGCAGTATTCCCTTGAATGTATGGATCCTAGAGTTTTTAATTGGTGTGAAGGACTCTGTGAGAATATGAAGGATCAATTGAAAAACTATAAAATAGGTCGTATGAAACAATTTGGATATGGTTCAATTTTGGTGTCCTTATTCCTAGAAAGGGTTCCAGTGATGCATCCATAAGATATAGATATGGATGAACCTACCCCATGAGAACCTCACATGAAGAGGTGGGTAGACATAATGTCACGACATGGTGGTGGTCCTATCATCTCATATGGACCGACATTCTTCAAATGGTTGAGAAATAACTCATTATGATCGAGGAATATGCTTATGCAGGGACATATTTCTAAGGAGATCCAGATTTGGCCCTTCTAGAGGGGGTCCATTGGAATGACTTAGGTAAAAGGACATTTTCACATATTTTATTTTTATGTGTTTTCGATATTTTAAATATTTTTTGTCGTGTTAAGAGATTGATATTACTTTTGAGATGCAGATGTTGGACCAATCAGGCCAGCTGGAACATCACTGATCTAGAGGCGAGGCGATTTGGGTGGATTAGTTTCTCACAACCATGAAACAATGGAAGAACTCGAGGAGGTAGAGAATAACCTCGAGGGACTCACTTTGGATATACCAGACATGCCAGTGGAGGATCTACCATAACGTTATCAACGTCACACTGTTGGCGTCTCTGGGCATATGGGTTGTTTGCTTCGATGGGTGGCTCAAGCAATAGTATGCTATCACGAGCATCGTTTTCCTTGAGATGACTAAAGGCCTTTTAGCTGTTTTGTTATCGACATGTAGAGATATACAGAAGCCATAGGATTTGTGTTGTCTCAACACATTTTGTAAACTTTTTGCTAAACTCTTAATACAAAATGACTTCTAAATCGGCTTATTTTATACAATGTGTTATGTGTTTAAATTTTACAAAAGTTTCAAATGTATATATAGTACATAATTAACCAAAGCATATGTTAATTTATTTATATTTCTTGGAATGTGTTGATACTCTAAATAGTCAAACTTTCTTTCCAAGAGACAAACCCTTAAATATACTTGTAATATAGTAGGACTTCTGATAGAATAAATGTTACTTAACTGTAGTACTACAAGTTGAGAGTCTAGTCGAACAACTAAGCGATGAATTGCAAGTGAAATTGCTTCAGTCAACAGTTCAATGACTGCGATATATTCCATGATATTATTAGTTTCACGACCAAGGCATATACCATGTAGACTTATCAACTCATCGGTAGGCGTGTATATTTCCCATGCACTAGATGCAAGGTTTTGAGTACTGCGGATAGCACCATCAACAAATACAACATAAGGTAAAGGGGGCACCGACATATGCAAATCAAGCACAATGAAATATAAGCAACTAAATATAGAAACCGTTTTCAAAAAGAAAAAAGACAACACACCAAAAATATGGTACGACATATACAAATCACTTATGTAGAATGACTCTGGGCATAGTACTTATTTAGGTAAAGCCCATTCCGAGGATCACCCAAAATAATTCCATCATAATCCACTAGCTTATAGGTGCCTTTCTCTAATACACATTTAATTATAGAAGGGCCATGCCACATGGGCTCAAATTTACCCGTCCCCAATATTTCACGATCATGATCGTATAATAGGACCTAGTCACCT
Organism: Picea sitchensis; assembly: GCA_010110895.2. Taxonomy (NCBI): domain Eukaryota; kingdom Viridiplantae; phylum Streptophyta; class Pinopsida; order Pinales; family Pinaceae; genus Picea; species Picea sitchensis. Next base: position 104,356 of record SNQJ01S0012351.1, on the reverse strand, counting down.
TAAGAAAACAAATGAGGTCTAACAATTTTATCATATTGAGCTTTGACACGTTTCTTATGGGTTTCATTAGCTAGAGCAACGTCACGATGAGTTTCATCTAATCATTTCAAGTACAAAATACATTCTTCTTTGGCTGTGGTATTGGGAAGTAATTCGGTGACTAGTTTCAAGGATGGTATTTTGCATTCAACCAACAAAATGACTTCTAAACCATATACTAGCTGGAATGGAATAAAACTCGTGGTTGTTTTGACCGATGTTTGATATGCCCATAATGCCAAAAAAATCATTGTATGCCAATTCGATTAGTGAATCCCTATCATCCTACAAAGCATCATTGTCAAAACTTTGTTTACGGCTTCGACTTGGCCATTGGCTTGCAGATAGTAAGGAGTTGAGTTTTCATCCCGTAAACCCAACTTGGCGATTAATTTCAACATCATGTAATTTAAAAAATGAGTGCCATGATCGGTGACAATGGCCTAGGGCACACCAAATCGAACAATAATGTGATTAAAAACGAAAAGAGTTGTAGTTTTCCCAGTGTTATTGAATGTAGGGATCACCTCGTCCCACTTAGTGAAATAATCCACAACGACAATAATATATCCATGCCCCCCAACCGAGTGAGGGTTACATGTCATGAAATCAATTCCCCATTTGGAAAATGGACCAGAGGAAACTACAGGGTGAAGAGGAGCAGGAGGTGCACACAACTTACGATTGTAGATCTAGTACACATGACACTTTTGGAACACATAGATGCAATCCTTAAACAATGACGGCCAAAAATATCTGGCTCGTAGATTTTTTTGGGAAGTGGCATACCCAGACATATGACCACCACATGCTTCGACATGACAATCATTAAGAGCTCTCTTGGCTTCCTCACGTGTTAAACACTGTCGAAAAATGGAATCAACACCACAAAGATAAAGGGTATCACCAACAATTATGTATTGTTGAGCTTGGTATCAAATTCAACATCATTCAGTACTAGACAAATCAGGCCAAAGGTTTGGTTTTGGACATATATTATGATATATCCATACCATGGGTTTGAGAAACTAATTAGAAAAAGATATTCATCAGGAATCAAATCTTCTGCCACACTTTCTCTTTCAGTTGAGGGAAGGTCACAAATTAACTCAACAAAAACCAAAGATTTATTTGACTTGGATTTCTCAAATTTCAAATCTAACTCTTGTAGGATAACGATCCATTTGGAGTATTTCCCCCTCCCAACACTTGTCTAGTTATAATATGTTTCATAGGGTTGCAATAAAAAATGATGGTGGTTTTACACAATAAGATGTAGTGACAGAAACGTTGGATCACTTGAACAATGGCCAATGCCAATTTCTCCACATGTGAATATTTTATTTCAGAAGTGGTAAGACTCCCACTTAAATAGTAAATCACATGTTCATCATGTGATTCATCCACTTGGACAAACAACATAGAAATGGTACTATCATAAGCGACAATGTACAACAAGTAATCTCGAATGTAATCTAGGGGATGTAACAATGGTGTATGAGTTAACACATGCTTCAAAGCATCAAATTCCTTTTGAGCAATGTCATCCCAAAAAAAGGGAACCCCTTTCTTAATAATTTGAGTAAAACCTTTGGTTAGTTCAGCGTAGTTGGGAACGAATCGACGTTAAAATTTTACCTTCCCTTGCAAACTTTGGAGTTGGCGTAACGTAGAAGGAGGAGGTAATTTTAGTACAATCAATCTTCAAGGGATCAACACAGATCCCGTGCTTGGATATGATCAAACCTAAGAGACGTACCGATTCCACACAAAATACACATTTATGTGGATTTGAGCGAATATTTTAATGTCGATATCTAAGGAATATGGCTCATAGATGTGTTAGATGATCTTGATGTCACATACAATGTGCATGGAAATCATCAAGATATGGTTTAACAATATGCTTAATGTCATGAAATGCATAAGACATAACTCATTGAAAAGTAGCGCCAACGTTCTTAATTCCAAAAGGAATATTTTGATAGGAGAAAATACCCCAAGGAAAAATAAAAGCAGTTTTATGTTGATCCGATGGTAGTATGTTTATTTGATTATAGATGAAAAAACCATCCATAAATGAGAATATTTCTCTGTCGACACAGTCATCGACTATCTGGTCGATACAATGGGTTGGATAATTGTCTTTTGGACAAGCCCGATTAATATCCCTATAATCAACACATACACAGATTGTTCCTTGTTTCTTTGTGACAGGAGCAATGTTGGAAACCCAATTAGTCAGAGGTACATGATAAATAAAACCTTCTTTAAGAATTTTTTCAACTCCGGATTTAATAGTAGCGGCTTTTCGTGGGTGAATAGGATGAAGATTTTTCTGAACAGGTTTGGCTTCATGATGTGTCTTCATTTTGTGGATGACGATTTGTGGGTTAATACCATAAATTTCCATGTAAGACCAATCAAATACATCATGAAATTATTTGAATAGGGTCGTATAAGTTTGAATTTCATCAGAGGAACAAGAGGCTCCTCTATGAATGTTTTCCATGACCGTAGGGTTTATCGAGATATTTATTGGCATAGAAATGGAGATGTTTCCTAAATTCCCTTCAGATAAAACATCATGGATTAAGATGGGAGTTTGGGAATTCTCAATTACAACAGACGAAAATGAAGATTCTAAATGACTCTCTACAATCTCTAGCTAAGGGAGAAATGAGGAACGATGATGAATATCATCCCATGGAGTTTCTTCTAGAGACATAATCTCCATGATACTTTTATAAATAGGGAAATCATCATTAAAAGGATTAGGAGATGTAGTAGAAATAAGCCAAGAGGATTGAGGGTATTCATCTAAATTGGATTTTTTCGGTCAGAAGTATCAGAACTAGCCACAGAGGCAGATTGGATGGATTGATAAGCCAACTCAATCATAATAAGAGACATTTGGTTGCCATATATTTCATATTGTGTAGGACTTGGTACTACCCAAGGATCATATGATTCAAGGGAACTACTAGCACCAGTCGAAATCATGTTTATCTGAGCGACAACAAGAGGAATGTCGGGCAACAAGAGCAGAGAAATTTTAGGCAGTGGGACCGAAAAAGTTCCCATTAGTGATGAATATTTTAAAAGAACCACTCTAACATCCTCGTAAGAAGATGAGATTTGTTCTATTAAAGGAACATTACCAATGCATGAATCAAAATTAAAGTAGGCAAGTTGGTCTACCATGAATATTTTTCCTTAATGAGGGGAATGAAGTACATGAAACAAGGTAGAAACCACGATGGACATGGCATAAATCCAACTATAGCCTAGAAAAAGGTTATAGTCAAGGGGTGCATCAACCACTTCTACTTCAAATATAACTATTTTACCTTCTAATTCAATTGGAAATGCATTGAGCACTCCGAAGGGTTTAAAGCCTCTACCGTAAAATGATTTTAATGTATTAGGTGATTGATTGAGTGAAGGAGAACCAACAACTTTCCAACAACTGATGGACATTACACAGGTTGAGGTTCCTTTGTCAATAACAGTACGAAAAACAATTTTCTCCTGCACAATAACTTGAATTTGAAAAGTGAGTTGGTGGGGAAGTCTTGGAAGATGAGTTTCAAAATAAAAAAATATCATATTCGCATCACTTGGATAAACTCCACCAATATCTGACAATAATGATCTTCGTTGCGCAGGGCAAGTCTGAAGGACTTCGAGGGCTGACATCGTAGAGGGTGTTTGAGCCAAGTCTTCTACAATACTGTAGTTTTGAGTAGCTCACATATGTAGGTTAAAAGACAACTTACGAACAACACCTTTTGGAGGTAGTCGGATCACTGTGTCAGAATCAGGTTGATGAATTTGAAGAGGACCAATAGTAGGTGAAGTAAATGTATATGTTGGAATAGAGGTAGAAGGTTGATAAAAAACACTTCCATTGGGAGGAGGATAGTCTTTGGTTTGGGTTGTTACAAAAACCTGTTCAATATTTTCTTGACACATAAGTACATCAGAGCTTCATGAGGTAGAGGGTTGATCTTGTGCAACCATTTGACTCTGTTGAGATGGGAAAGGATTTGTCAAAACAACAGGTGCGGTTGAAGTTCCTTTAAGAAAAAGATTAATGTCGTCACAATGCGGACAATCCTTAGTATAATGTTCTTCTTCGCAAATGAGACAAGGATATATAGGCTTGCATTTTTACGTATCCTCAACATGTTTGTTTTTTTGTTTCTCCCATTGCGGGGAATTTTTCTTAGATTTTCCTTTTCCCTTTTCTTACTTCCAGGTTGTTGATATTTACTGGTAGTGGTGGACTGGACTGTGTTAATATTGGAAGTTTTACCAGGAGTAGTAGTAGGAGGTGAAGTGTTTTGAGTGGTAATGGTAGGAGTAACCTTAGGGTTAGATTGACCAGAAGGTTTACTCATAGATTCTTGAGTAATAGAACCCACCACACCATTGGTGATGTGAGATTTCATAGGAGGTATAGTAGTTGTATTAGTCGATGGGAGAGGACCCTATAGAATTAGATCATATAACGTGCTAGATTGTGAATATAGAAGGTCCAAATACTAAGCACAAGTGATAGCTTTCTCCTCGGTTACAACAACACCCATAGCGACATCGTGGGAAATATGAGGTAACAATGACTTAGTAAACCAATCTCCCAACAATTGGTTTGATATATTGGATTTAATCAAATGACGTTGTTGTCTCCATTCATGGATATGATCAGAAATATGAGTCAAAGTCAACTGCCATAATGAGGTTAAAAGTTCTGTGCCAGTTTCATAACGAATGGGTAGTTGGAAGTGAGTCAAAAAAGATATTTCCAACAAATTAAAGTCTTGAAATGTTCCTCGCTGTAATTCTATATACTATTTAGCAACGCTCCCAATAATATTGTGTTGGAAAAGATGTAAACAGATAGAATCATCATTTAAGTAATTTGAAGAACACCATAAATGATAAGTCATGACATGATTTAATGGGTCTTCTCCATGTTTTCCATCGAACTTTGGAATATCACTTGGTAACTTGGTAGGGATAGGTGGTCGAAAAGGAAAATGAAAAATGGAATCATTCGTTAGCCGTGATAGGTCAGGTAAGTATAATGTTGCTAGGAATGGTAATTGTCAATTAAACACATGTTGTTGAAATGTGGGATATTGGTAATCAATGTAAGTATTAGCTTCCGGGGGAGGAGGATATCCCTGTTGAGAATACGCTAGTGCTACGAGCATCTTAATTCCACTAGGTTGGTAGACCTAATAGGGTGGTCCCATAACCATTTGTGTACTTGTAGCATGAGCTGAAGGAGTATATGGGAGGAAAGGTTGGCCAATAGGCCCTTGAGTTCCACCAACCCCACCGACTTGAGGTAAATTTGATGGAGTGCTTTCCATTCCTGGGAATGGAGCACCACTAAATATTTGGGTACTAGTGGGTTGCATAAATCCTAATTGAGAGGGTCCTCCAGTGGGGTTTCCTATAGAAAGTTGCTGACCAATAAGAGGTTGTTGACCAATAGGAAGTTGTTGACCAATAGGAGACTATTGACCAAGAGGAAGTTGTTGACTAAGAGGAGGCTATTGACTAAAAGGGGGATAAGTTATGGAAGGGAAATTTATAATGGGTTTTTGATCTACAAAAGGAGGATTTATCCCAGTTAATAGAGGTTGCCCCCAAGCCAGAAAATATGGTCCTACAAAAGGTTCCCCCCTAGTAAGAACATATCCTACACCATATTAACTGACAATCAAAGGAACATATAACCATATGGACGACTGACTAACGGTAAAAGACACGGATGGTCCTTTATGCGATTGAATTGGAACACTCATCCCACTCTTCAAACAAGGTTGTTGAATAGATCCAGGAACACCATTGGTTTGCGAGGTGTGTACCATACTTGGAATAAACATACTAGACGAACTAGGCATACCAATTGAACAAGGAGGATAATGAAAAAGTCAGGCATTGGTCAAAGCTCCAGAAAAGGTTCCACTGAGTGATTGATACCCAGGAGGTATGGAAGGTCCACCAAAATCATAGGATATGCTAGATTCAATGTGTACAAGAGTTCCAGCCATAGTAAGAGGTAAGGTTTTCATTTTGGTACTTCCTAATATAGATTCTGTAGATGCTGACTGATCCATGGTTGACCCAATGAAAAAAGACAATGGTGTACGTAAAAAAGGAGTTCAACGATCAAGAATTAAGGATTGATACCAAGCGTTGTCCCACCAAGGAGATACAATTGGGGTAGGTAATTGGATAAGAAGAGGTCCTTTTAAGTAAGTTATAGGTGGATTAAAATGAAGACGACTCTCTTCCAGAATATCTTCTACAGTAACGAGACTAGCCTCTGAAGAGACAGACTTGTGAGAACTAACATGTATAGGAGTTAATTATAACCTATTTGAAACGATAGAGTTCTGAGGAGTTACAGGTGATGGAATATATATTGAACTTGACGAAGGAAAATCCTTTTTGAGGACTAGAAAGTGAAGGTGATGAAATAAACTCAGTGATAGAGGAAAATTATCAATTATTTTAGGTTAAATAAGTTCAGGTTCAACAGGTTCAGGATCAACAATCTCCATGCTTTCAATATTAGGTTCCTCAAGTTCTAAATTTTCAGTTTGTACCACCTTATATTCTTCTACTGTTTCAAATTGTTCTGTATTTTCCGGTTGTATAGGTCCAGGTTGTGTAGTCTCAATGTTTGAATTTTCAAGTTGTGATACTTCGGGCAGTTCAGGGGTTAAAACCTGCATTCTACTAGAATGACGAAGATGTTCTGCCACTGCAAATTTTACTAACAATTACCAATTATACATGTGGTCTACTAGGGAAAAAAAAACATCACTCGCTAAAAATTCTAGGAAGCAAACACACAAACACAATATCTTCTCACAATGACACACTAGTTGGTGATGAAATCCAATATCGTGAGATCAATATGAGAAGGGGATTGTATAGAGTGGGTGGAACAATTATGTTGGTGACCTGCTTAACGGACTTACACCCTGGTGCAAGCTTCCTCACAGTAAAACCATGGGTTACCCTCCAAGGAGCCCGAGTGAGATTGACCAACATTTTCCCTAGGTACAAAAAATATTTCCCCTTCGCCGTCACCTTGTGTATAAACCATAAATATAAAAGCCACTAAGGTCACCACTCACCCCTTCCCGAATGCACGATGTCCCAAATTTGCATAAATAATAAGAAATTTGCTACTCAAAACAACTAAAAACGCCCTTCAACTTATGCAGTGCAAGAATAAAATTTTTTGTTTTCAAAGATAAATCTAAATAGAAAAGCAACAAATTTCCTTAAAAGAAAAAGTAATCCAGACAATGTGTAATTTTTTTTGTTTTGGAAAATAAAGTATTCAATAAAAAACTATATTTTCACCAAATAATCCAAAAACAAACACTTTGATAACAACAATCAAAATCTAGACTAAAATACACTCAAAGACAAATATAAGAGATTATACCTTTTTAGAAGTAAGCAAAAATTGCCAAAACAAAGCTAGCAATCATGAAAAAATTTCACTAATGAGATAATGGTTAAAATCAAACTTTAAACTGTGAAGAAGACTGTTAAGAAAACCTAAAATTCACAGCAAGAGCCAGAGTTTAAATCTGGGAAGGAAAGAGTAAATAAAAACTTGTTCTTTCAAGTAGTGTCACTTGCTAATGTGCAACATAGTGCGAAAACAGAGAGTGTCACATAATACAAACCAGTACAATGCGACAATGTCATTTTGTGTCTCAAATGGAGAGTACAACAGTCAATAAAAACTTGAAAAAACAAAAATTATAGAAAGTTTCCAGTGAATTTCAAGGTCTAATGATCAAACAGTACCAGGAAATGACTCAGAGAGATAAAATAAGGCAAGGAAGCAAGACCAAGAGAACAAATCCAGAGGATTGTCCCCAGTGGAGTCGCCAATATTTTTGATGGACAAATTAGTCAATGCAAACACAGACCAATCTCCCTAGCTTGGGAACCCAAAACTAGAACAAAAGAACACAAAACATATTACTTTCCTTAGACACATACCATCGAAATACTGATAAGTAAGGACTCATACCTCTTTACCGATGGTTGTCCTTGTTATTTGTAGCTCTTAGCTTGATTCAGAGGCTTTTGAATTGAAACCTTCATAAGAAAACAAAATAAACAATGAAAACAACAATAGTACTTCAACAAATCTATACAAATGACAAAGGAGAAATGTAATATCCCTAGGCCAAACCCAATTGTAAATATAAACTGCAAATGTACTTAAGCTGATGAGTTGTTTGATATCATTTTTTGTATGCACCTTTCATGGCATAGTGCGTACATGTACTACACAGTAAAATGATGAAGTGTGTACATTCCAGGATACCGCGCGCAACAACTTAAGTGCGCCTGATTTTGAGGCCATGGAGCCTTTGTGTATATGATGTGTTTTATAGGTTGGTGAGCTAGTTATTATAAGTTAGGATGCTTATGTTTTGAATTAGGCTAGAGAGCCTAGATATTAAAGGCCAGTGCATCTAATTTTGTATATGTCTCATCATTAATATAAAATTCATTGCTGCGCACAGACCGACCACAATAAAAGAGTATGGGAGAATAAACTCCACTAGTTAGGGAAAGGGTGGGGGCTAAAAGTTAAGGAAAAGGGGCTAAGATAAGGAGCTTAATCCAAAAAGGAATATTATATTAATATTTCTTAAATCATAAAGTAAGGATAATTATTTTATCCTAAGTTCTAAAGATGGGGACAAGTGGGCCAAAGTAGCTCCCAACATGACAAATGTCAAGTTGGGGACATGCATACATATTGTTTGGACTTAGTTAATTTTTGGGAGGCCTTCCATCATTCAGTCATTCAATCAATCACTCCATCATCATTCACACACTCATTGAGCTATCCTATGTAACTTCATGACGCTATAGCTAAACCTGTATCCAGAGCCATACTTGCTTGTGTAACTGGTTAGATTGGGAGATGGACTGAAGAAGCAGGTTCTCAGACCCGTGGGATATTGAAGAGGTGGGTTGTCAGGCCCGTGAGAAATTTCTCTCTAGGTGAGAGAATTGCTGGGAATTGATTTCCTGAAGGTGCTAAACTGCAACTACAAGGATGCGAGACTTCCTGTCCGACCTATTGTTGAAGCTCAGAAAGGAAGTGGGGCAGCCGAAGGACTGTTGAGCAGAGAAGGGGCACATTTCCTGGGGTGGGACATGCATATGGGGAATGAGGGACTGTAGGCTGTTAGTTTGAGTTGGAACCTGTGACAGAGTCTTTCCTGTTGTCTATGAGCCATTAGCCTAGTTAATAATCCCTTTACCCGGGTGGAGTTTAGTCCCATCTCGGGGGTGACCCATTGCTGAGAGTGATGAACAGTGTGGTCTAAGGCTGGGAGGTTCATGGAAGGTCTGCACGCAGTTGGTGATATTCTTACCAAGATAAGTGTCAATTGTGTGATACATTTACATGCTGCATTATTATTTATGTGTTTATTTTTATGGGTTTATCCTATGTGTGGCTTTAACTGTCTTTATATTTATAGGTATTGCCTGTATACGCTGCATGTATATGTTTATTGTTATTTCAGTATGAATCCGTATATTTACAGATTGTATTTGTTTATTTACATTTTATATATAAATTTATGCAAGAGTTCCATGTGTATAGGTTTTAATTGCATGCAGTTCGAAAAATTTATGTGGCATAACTTAGTTGGATGCTGGGTATGTTATAGTATGTTGAGTAGAGAACAAAAGCATTTTATGGAGTAGTATGGCCGACATGGGTGGCCGAGGATGTTACAATATGGTATCAGAGCTTTAGTTTTCAACACTGAGCCTGGATGGGCCGAGCAAGTTGAGTTGAAGAAAAATTTCATAGAGGATTTATTTTGAAGTGGCCAAATTTCGAGTTGCAGAGCATCCATGGTAAAAGTAACAACACTTGTGTGGAATTGAGAAAAAAGACCCAATTTCTGTTGTTAAATTCATGGGAAAATTGAGAAATTTGGCAAGGTGGTGAGATATTCTTGATGTAATATATGTTCTAGCAAATTCAGACATGGAATTGGTCGAATTTGAAGTTACAGTGAAGCCAAGACAGTTGGAGCGAGATTAGCAATTAAAATTCTCAATTCGTGACTTCAGTTTGGGAAAAATTCGTTCCAGAAATGTCAAACCATAGGGATTTGTTGTTGCAGAGGTTGAACGAGTGTTATCAGGGTGAAATTGAACAAATTTCATAGTTGCATAATGCCTATGGTAGAAATTGGGAAAAAATTAAGCAAAAGCCCCAATTTCTACAATGAAATTCATGAGGAATTGATGCGCATAAAAATGAATGTGCGCAGGTGGGCGCACTAAAAATGCATGTTGCGTAGTAAAAAGCTTGTGATATGTAAAAATTGAGCACTGCACGAAAAAATGTTGGCGTGCGGGTGCACATACTAAATTTTGGCACTGTGCGGAAAAATGTTGGTGTGCGGGTGTGCGTGCTAAATTTTGGCACCGCATAGAAAAATGTTGGTGTGCCGGTGCACACGCTAAATTTTGGCGCCACGCGGAAAGATGCTAGTGTGCGGGTGCACATGCTAAATTTAGCATTGCACGGTGAACATGGTTACCAACTTAATGAGAACCGTGACCTCAAAACGAGAATTCTAGCCCTTAAAACCCATATTTTTGCATAAAAAACATGAAAAACAACTGTAGCACACCCTTTTTCTGGCTACCAAGGTTTAATCACTATTAAGAGAAGGTTATAACACCACTCTATACATAACTCATTTAAGCATAGAGTAAAACATATTATTTACTGCTATAATTAACAATCCATAATATTCCATATTAATTCGTATACACAGCGAAAATCATGATAACCTAAATAGTAGAGTCATGCAAAACGGGATAAAAACATAATCAGATACTTATATTTTAATAGTGGTAGAATCCACCAACCAAGTGCAGGCCTTCCACGAACCTCCCAGCCTTAGACCACACTGCTCATTAGCTCAACAATGGGTCACCCCCGAGCTGGGACTAAGTTCCACCCCAAGGCAAGGAAATCTAGGCTAGGCTGAGGTTACAGGGAAAACAACACACAACCACAAGGAAGGGATTCTCTCCAAGGAACCTCCCACGCTCACTGCCCATAGACCCTCATTCCCCACATGCCTGTTCCACCCCAAGAGTATACACCTTCTCTGTCACCTAGACAGTCCTTTGGCTGCTAATCTCCCTTGCCTTGGGTTACAGGAACGAGCCGGACTGGAAGTCTCCGGGCTCTATGGCAGCTACAAGGTTCCTTCCAGGAGTGCTCTCCTTCCTCTGTGCACTCTCTCACTTGGAGGGAGTCGCTCATAGGTCCAACAACCTGTTCGTCCAACTTCAACCACCTCTCTCACCTGGAGAGAGTGTTGTACAAACCGGTCAACAAGCTACACAGGGTCTAACACTACACGTCCACCACAATCCACGGGATCCAGACACGAACACCCCAGAGTAGCTCCAGACCGGTGCAATAGTATAACCAGGCTTAGCAGGGACGAGACACTTCTGTTTTCTCAATTTGGCAACACGAAATAGACTCACACTCTGGATTCTCAGGGATGCATGATGAGTTGTCCACATAGGGGTTGATTCAGACTCCCCAGTTTAGAACAGAGAAGGGGTGTACGAACTTCCAGAACAAACATAGACTCTTTCCCCAAATCCACGCAGGCTTCTCGTTCAGGGAATATACACACCAGTTTTCTCAGAGCCAGACGCAGACTTTTCGAATCACAGGGACGCACGAAGGTTCTCTACATGAGTCGGGTTGGTAGTACTATCCAAGGCTCCGTACGCGTTCAGATCATCGGGTAGAATGGGGAAAGGAACCTTCTCACGGCTCACCTTGGCCGTTTTATTCGCATGCGTCAGGGTTGACACTTGTCACCCATGAAACTACATGCATTCCACCAGCACACATCTCCCTTGCATGTTCTCCCCTTGCCAGAAACTTAGGATAAACATAAAATGCACATGTCTTTTGGGGATAATATTAAAATATTATTCCCAGGCTTAAGCCCCCTAGGCTCAACACTTAGCCCCTTTTCCCACCTTCCAGCCCCTAATTCCTTGCCCACCCTATGGATGCTTAGTCCCCTATCACTCATTCATCGTGGTCGGTCTGCACATGGCAGTGTTTATGTTTTATTAATTGTTCTGTGTGATTACATATACAACAACAGGCTCCTGGCCTTCAACACTCAGGCTCCCTGGCCTAACAACACATAAGCCTCCAGCTTATAAAAAACTTGGCTCACCAGCCTATAAAACATAATTACAATTCCTTTCAAAACATGGTTTACAATGGGGCTCAGCCTTGGGGACACTACAATCCCCCTCCCCTTATTTTTGCACTATCCTCAGTGCAACTTTACACAACATCTGCAAGCTTTTCAATTTTCTTTCAGAAAAGATGTGGGTACTCTGCCCGCATAACATCTACATGCTCCCATGTCGCGTCCTTAGGACTGCACCAGGTCCATTGGACCTTTACAAGATCCATGACTCGATTCCAGAGCTGTTTTCTTTTCCTGTCCAATATGCGTACAGGATGCACTTGCAGGACACCTTCTGGTTCCACCTGAATCACATTCCAATCGATAACATGATTAGCATCAGGTACATATTTCTTAAGTAGTGAAACATTAAACACATTATGTATAGTCATAGATGCAGGTAATGCAAGCATGTATGCAACCGGCCCAATCCTTTCTAGGATCTTAAATGGCCCACAAAATCTTGCTGCCAACTTGGCGCAACTTCCCAGCTTCAGGGAACTCCTGTTAGTTTTCACTTTCAAGAAAATATGGTCACCCACTTTAAATTCTCTATGGGTTCTGTTATTATCAGCGTAACTTTTCTGCCTGTCCTGGGCAACTTTTAGATTATGTTTAATTTTTATCATTTGATCTTCCATCTCTTTGAGCAGCTCAGGCCCAACTACTACTCTGTCAGCGAGATTATCCCATCTCACTAGAGTGTTTCACTTTCTTCCATAAAGCGCTTCGAATGGGCTCATCTTCAGTGATGCATGATACCCATTATTGTAGGCGAATTCTACCAAATGCAGGTAGTCTTCCCACCTTGATGGTTTATCCATCACATACATTCTCAGC
>SNQJ01S0012351.1:50273-84383 GCA_010110895.2 Picea sitchensis | reverse complement strand
CCTTCTTATGTTCTCCATCGAATGTTGGAGGCTTAATCTTGTTCATCTCCCCTTTCAATTCCTCCTTTCCAGATTTTCGATGTTTTCTGGTAGGGGACGGGCTTGAACTACTGTGTGTCTTCCTGTCAGAATGTCTTTGGGAGTGACTAAGATGTCGGCTACCACTCCTTGACCTACTTCTTCTCCCATTGGTTCTACGACTCTCCGTCGTACTTGAGTCTCTTCCCTTCTCGAGTTTCCTCTCTATTCTTTCCAGGCTCTTTAAAAATTTTAAGTTTAATTCACCCTGCCGATCCCTGACTTTCATGAGCTTTCGACTATCAGCTCGGTGAGCCTTGGCCTCTCTTTGCAATCCTTCAATGATTCTCATTATGTGTCCTTCCTTATCCTCCTCCTTTCCATGCCCATTGGAGTTCGATCCTTCGACTCCTAGGTTAACATCCTTTCCTTCCTGTTCGTCTTCTATTTCGGGGGTAATCTGTACCTTTCCCCACTTCATACTCGACATTGGTTAACTGGAGTCCTGACCTCCATTGAACTCTGCACACGCACTGTGCAATTAAATTCAAAGTTTGTCGGGCTATTAAACCTTCAGGAACAATCCACAACATTTATAAGCCAATATGAACAAGAACGAAAGACATTTTGATTCAATTAAGTTTTCTGAGCTCTCGTTCGGTTCTGCAGTTTTCGTGTTTTCGAAACTTTTGTTTTCGGCACTTCAGGATTTCGGGACTTTAGGTTTCGGTCCATGAAGATCCAATAGTTAATTATTCGTAACCAGAGTCACCCTTTTTGCAACTCACGATCTCGCGAGTTCGTGAGTCAAAGACCCCCGACTCATTTCCTCTAACCACCAATACCCGGGATGTGACATGGGTATGGCTCCCTCCTCGCTAGCGTCTTCTACGCATGACCGTAGTCTAGGGCTAAGTGCTAGCACTCTTCGCTACTTGCACCTTCGTGAGCTGTGGCATCCAACCCTGGTGCCTTCCTTTCACGAAACCCCGAGAAGTGATGTTGACTTTTCTCCTCTCGTTCTCGCTACTTCGCGACTTCGCGAGTTTCAATGTTGAGCTCCCATGCCCTTATCTCGCGAGTCCCCGAAATCGTGAATTACTTTATTCTCCAGGCCCACAACACAACTATCACTCTTCACCACCGTGGCATGTGGTACGTTCATGAGGCCCCACGTCGATTTTAAATGACGTCATCGGGTCCCACCTCTCTCGCTTCTCTTCTCGACCCACTGGCACGCGGTACATCTCCATGTGTCCCCATCCATTCCTAGAAAAATCCAACGGTCAGATCTTCCTCAGATCTATGGCGCAAATCCTTTCGACGTTTCGGGGTTTCGGGTGTCGGAAGTTCGTGCATCCACACATCCTGAACTTCCATTTGCTGAAATCATGAATTCACTGTCTACTAACTTACTTGATCCAACGGTCAAGTTCTTCTCCCACGATCTACGATGTAGATTGTTTCGGGATTTCAGGTTTCAAAGGTGTTCACCTCTTCTCACCTCCCAGAACGTCGATTTCTTCCTCAATCACACCCGCTACCTCAATCAACTTTTCCATTGATTTCTGCATGATCAGAACCCCTGAATTACCGATGGAGGCCTAGCGCAAGCTAGCTCTTTCTCTCTCTCTCTGTTCCCAGGTGATCGCGGGTCATGATCACGGTTCAAATAAATGCAGTGCCTCTTTGTATTTCACACCCCAACTTAAAGCCGACATCTCTTCCTCACATCGGACGGTCGTTACAGACCTGGAGATTCTCTGAAAGAATCTCGTCCGTTCATCGGGTTTATCATCACGAGAGTCCGAACTCTCGATCACGAAATTCCCAAATTCTCGATCCCCGGTTTCCCGACGCAGTTAATCTCTCGACACGTAACCTCCGTCCATCAGACGGTTCAGATCTATCCCAGGGTTTTCACCACGAAAAATCCCGAGCCCTCGTCATGAGGATTCCCTATTCCGCGATTCCCGATTTCCCGAAATGGGTAATCTCACGACACGTGGCCTCTTTCATTCGGACGGTCTAGATCTATTTCGGGGCTCTTGCCCCTATTCACTGGGGTTTTAACCCTCGGATATCTCCTGACAGATCCAACGGCTGTCGGGTTTTCCAGCCGAGATCTGACAGCTCAGACAGTTCCTAACTAATTCGAGATTTCACGTATCGTGATTTCCACACTCCTGTGCAATTCCAAAGGGCTTTAAACCCCATGCACACTTTCCAGATCTAATGGTTACGAGGGTTCACCTTCCCTCCCGAATAGATCCTAAAGCTCCTACACTTCTGGTGTGGAGTCCTCTCTCCCTGTGGACTCATACCATAATGGCTACGGTTTCATAACACCGCTCTACCTCCTGAGCTTAAAAACTCGTCAAGTAACTTCTTGACACTTTGGAGCACACCAGGGTTCGAAATTGGCCTTCCAGACCCAATTTTCCCTCGCATTCTCGATCCAAAGATCGCTCCACTGGCCCATCTAGGCTTAGTGTCAAAACCTTGGCTCTGATACCAAACTGTGGCGCACCCTTTTTCTGGCTACCAAGGTTTAATCGCTATTAAGAGAAGGTTATAACACCACTCTATACATAACTCATTTAAGCATAGAGTAAAACATATTATTTACTTCTATAATTAACAATCCATAATATTCCATATTAATTTGTATACACAGCGGAAATCATGATAACCTAAACAGTAGAGTCATGCAAAACGTGATAAAAACATAATCAAATATTTATCTTTTAATAGTGGTAGAATCCACCAACCAAGTGCAGGCCTTCGACGAACCTCCTAGCCTTAGACCGCACTGCTCATCAGCTCAGCAATGGGTCACCCCCGAGCTGGGACTAAGCTCCACCCCAAGGCAAGGAAATCTAGGCTAGGCCGAGGTTACAGGGAAAACAACACACAACCACAAGGAAGGGATTCTCTCCAAGGAACCTCCCACACTCACTGCCCACAGACCCTCATTCCCCACATCCCTGTTCCACCCCAGGAGTATACACCTTCTCTGTCACCTGGACAGTCCTTCGGCTGCTAATCTCCCTTGCCTTGGGTTACAGGAACAGGCCAGACCAGAAGTCTCCGCGCTCTATGGCAGCTAAAAGGTTCCTTCTAGGAGTGCTCTCCTTCCTCTGTGCACTCTCTCACCTAGAGGGAGTCGCTCACAGGTCCAACAACCTGTTCTTCCAACTTCTACCACCTCTCTCACCTGGAGAGAGTGTTGTACAAACTGGTCAACAAGCCACACAGGGTCAAACACTACACGTCCACCACAATCCATGGGATCCAGACACAAACACCCCAGGGAAGCTCCAGACCGGTGCAATAGTATAACCAGGCTTAGCAGGGACGAGACACTTTAGTTTTCTCAATTTGGCAACACGGAATAGACTCACACTCTGGATTCTCAGGGATGCGTGACGATTCGTCCACGTAGGGGTCGATTCAGACTCCCCAGTTTAGAACAGAGAAGGGGTGTACCAACTTCTAGAACAAACACAGACTCTTTCCCCAAATCCACGCAGGCTTCTCGTTCAGGGAATATACACACCGGTTTTCTCAGAGCCAGACACAGACTTTTCGAATCACAGGGACGCACGCAGTTTTTCTACAGGAGTCAGGTTGGTAGTACTATCTAGGGCTCCGTACGCATTCAGATCATCGGGTAGAA
Source organism: Picea sitchensis (assembly GCA_010110895.2). NCBI lineage: Eukaryota > Viridiplantae > Streptophyta > Pinopsida > Pinales > Pinaceae > Picea > Picea sitchensis. Next base: position 80,686 of record SNQJ01S0012351.1, on the reverse strand, counting down.
TGGGGAAAGGAACCTTCTCATGACTCACCTTGGCCGTTTTATTCGCATGCGTCAGGGTTGACACTTGTCACCCATGAAACTGCATGCGTTACACCAGCACGCATCTCCCTTGCATGTTCTCCCCTTGCCAAAAACTTAGGATAAACATAAAATGCACATGTCTGTTGGGGATAATATTAAAATATTATTCCCAGGCTTAAGCCCCCTAGGCTTAGCCCCTAGGCTCAACACTTAGCCCCTTTTCCCACCTTCCAGCTCCTAATTCCTTGCCCACCCTATGGATGCTTAGTCCCCCGTCACTCATTCATCGTGGTCGGTCTGCACATGGTGGTGTTTATGTTTTATTAATTGTTCTGCGTGATTACATATACAACAACAGGCTCCTGGCCTTCAACACTTAGGCTCCTTGGCCTAACAACACATAAGCCTCTAGCTTATAAAAAACTTTGCTCACCAGCCTATAAAACATAATTACAATTCCTTTCAAAACATGGTTTACAATGGGGCTCGGCCTTGGGGACACTACAACAACCCCCAAATCAAAAAGTGATGCTACCGGTAGCACCATTTTTTGTAATTGGGTCAAAATTACAACTTTTTTTCAAGCATGGGCTTAAAGGATCAAATGGCTTCTCAAAAAAACTTTAAAATCAACCCCCAAATCAAAAAGTGGTGCTACCGGTAGCACCATTTTTTGTAACCAAGTGAAAATTACAACTTTTTTCAAGCATGTGCTTAAAGGATAAAATGGTTCCTCAAAGAAATTCTAAAATCAACCCCTAAATCAAAACCTAGTGCTATCGATAACAATGTTTTTAGCTACTCAAAAACCACGAGAACATAATGTACCAAGGTACACTATGTCTCTGCAACTCAAATAAAAGAGCTCGGAGAGAGCTTGTAATGGTGTAAACCGTTCGTCAAACAAATCTTTTATAAGAAAGTTACAACACAAACAATGGAGGGTAAATTTTAAGACCCAACTAACTTCAAAGAGCCATAACTTTCTACTCTGGAATCAGAATGAGGTACAAGAGTAGTAAATGGAAATATAGTGAACCATAGAAGACAATACCATAGCTGAATTAAATTTATGGGCATGTTAAAAATGTTTAAAATGGAAAATAAGGTACCTATAGAATTCCAGACTAAAAACATGAATTGTCCTAGAACTTCAACAGACTGTAACTAGTAGCCCAGAACCCAGAAAAAGGTGAAACTTGGTAAGAGTGTCCAAAATATGTATACGAAGAAACCCAATTGAGATCCTATGAAAAATCCAATGGATTAGATGCAAAAATGCATAATTACAACGTAGAGTTGCGCCAAGTTGGAGTGTGAACAAAAAAGTTAATGGGAAATTTTCAAATAACCATAACTTTATGCTCAAGACTCAGAATTGAGCATGGGAGAAGGCGTTGGAAAGGTATCAGAAAATAAAATATAATTGTTCACCCATAAAATTGATCTGGGCATTCAATTTTTCAGTATATCAGAAGAAAGAATTCTGATATATTATTGAACCAGAATGGTTCATATTTTTCATGAAATTGTTGAGTCAGTTAATCTGACAAAGTTTTGTTGGCTACACATTTTGCAGAGTTAAAAATAAATACATCAGATCAAGATCAACACAGATTCTAGAGGAATTTAATATGCACAAGGGACTTACATCCATGAGGATGAGATCAGAGGGATGGATGTCCATTTGGGCATTGAAGAAACAAACTCCAATGGACATGGAGAAGGAAGGGATGAAAACATGAATATGGTAGAGACCATTAAAAATTTACAAAAGGATTTCCAAATCCATAAAGCTCATATTGAAAGACTTATGAGAGCCAAGGAGCAACAAGAGGACTTCAACAAGAAACTAATGCAGAATTTGAACATAATAGAAAAGAAATTGGATGAGGAGATCAAGAAAATCAGGAAGTCACAGGTCTCCTGATGAGAAGAGAAGAACCAAAAGTGTTAGTAGACATCACTGTCACTCCTCGAGGCATTCCCATAAGAGAGCACACAACAACTCAAGTCCATCCCCTGTCAGGAAACATAAGAGGTTTGGGGTGGATGAACTATGAGGATAAATGAACAAAATCAAAACTCCTACATTTGATGGTAAGCACAAGATGGATGAAGATGCAGAGACATCACTGCTGGGCATGAGAAATTATTTTCAATTGCATAATTATTCTTCTCATGAAGAAGGTAGAATTTCCATCTATCAACTCAAGGGAAAGACATCCATGTGGTGGGATCAGCTTGTACAGGTGCAACACATTAAAGAGAAAAGTGTTACTTGGAGGGAATTCAAGAAGTATTTTGAAAATAAATACTTGACTAAGAGATACTATGACAAGAAAATGAAAGATTTCTTTGAACTCAAGCTTGGGAGTATGACCATAGATTAATATGAGAGAAGGTTTTTAGAGCTGCCGAAGTATGTTTCTTTCATCAAGGATGAGATAGTTAATATTCAAAGGTATTTGAGTGGATTTCCAACATTCATCAGTGAAAAAATACAGTATGATGATCCCAAGACATTGGAGGAGACCATAAGGCGAGCTAAATTCTTATATGATCAACAAAAAGCAATGCCAACTTTTCAAAAATCTTGGGAAGACAAAAAGAAATTCAAGATGGATCAGAGGAAGAAGGGAACTAAGCCACCATTCTTCAGAAATAATTCTCAGGGACTACCAACTTTTAGAGAACCCATAACGATTGAGGCAGGGGGTCAAAGGCCAAGGCAACCACCTATTCAATGTTGGGGTTGTAAAGGAGATCATATTTTCATAGATTTTCCTCACAAAGGTGAAAAAGTGAGGATGTTCACAATGTGCAACAAGCTGAAACAATGGAGGACATGGGAAGAAATGTACCAAGGATCTGTGCAGCTCTAGAAAACAAGCAAGTATAGTATGGATTGCATATGATTGAAGTGGAAGGTATGATCAACAACCAAACCATTGCTATGTTAATTGATTCAGGAGCTAGTCATAGTTATATAGATCCTAAGATGGTGGAAAGTTTGCAATGCCAAGAAGCAAGCATGAAAAATCTTGGTTGGTGCAGCTAGCTACTGGACCCAAAAGAAAAGTTAATGAAATGGTTAAGTCATGTCTTATGGACATGAATGGACGAAACACCAGGGCAGATTTGAACATCTTGCCCTTAGGTTCTTATGAATGTCTAATTGGGATGGATTGGTTGGATCAACATCATGCTATCATAGACTGTCATAACAAGGAATTCACTTGCTTGGATGAGGAAGGGAGCCTAAGGAAAGTGCAGGGAATTCCCAGGGTAGTAACCATCATAGAAATTTCAGCATTGCAGCTAAAGAAATGTTACAGAAAAGGGTGTCAAATATTTGCAGCTCATATGGAAGAGACACCTAAAGATAAGTTTCCAAATTTGGAAGATCATGCAGTCCTTGAAGATTTTGAAGATGTGTTCAAGGAAGTACTAGGACTACCCCCAAAGAGAGATATTGATTTCTCTATAAATTTAATGCCCGGAGCAACTCCAGTGTCAAAGACTCCTTACATAATGAGTACACCAGAGCTGAAGGAGTTGCAAATGCAGCTTGAATAACTTTTGAATAAGGGGTATATATGCCCAAGTGTGTCACCTTGGGGTGCCCTAGTCTTGTTCATGAAGAAGAAAGATGGGACATTAATATTGTGCATTGATTTTAGATAGATGAATAAAGTGACCGTAAAGAACAAGTATCCTCTGCCAAGGATTGATGATCTCTTTGATCAATTGAAAGATGCAAAGATATTTTAAAAGATAGATCTCAGGTCAGGATGCCATCAGGTAAGGATTAAAGAGGAAGATATCAGCAAGACCGCATTCAGGACAAGGTATGTTCATTATGAGTTCACAATGGTGCCATTTGGGTTGTTAAATGCACCAGCTGTTTTCATGTGCTTAATGAATGGTGTTTTCTGAGAATATTTAGACAAGTTTGTCATTGTCTTTTTGGATGACATCCTTGTATATTTCAAGTCATAAGAAGAGCACGGGCATCATTTGAGGACGGTGGTGCAAGTATTAAGGGAGCATTAGTTATATGCCAAATTGAGCAAGTGCTCATTTTATCAGAAGCAAATTCATTATTTGGGGCATATCATTTCAGAGGATGGGATAGCAGTGGACCCTAAGAAGATAGAAGCCATTAGAGAATGGTCAACTCCAAAGAATGTGACAGAGGTCAGATCATTCATGGGCGTTGCAGGCTACTATAGGATATTTATTGAAGGATTCTCAAAGTTTGCACATCCAATCACTTCCTTGCAAAAGAAGGATGTGAAGTTTCAATGGACATTGTGTTGTGAGAAGAGTTTCCAACGCTTGAAACAATTATTAACAAGTGCTCCAATACTAAGGATTGCACACCCAAATGAAGACTTCGTTGTATGCAAAGATGCATGTAAAGAAGGACATGGTGGAGTCCTTAGTCAAAATGGGTTTGTTATATGTTATGAATCAAGGAAGTTGACAGAGCACAAAATGCACTATGCCACTCATGAGTTGGACTTGGCATCCATAGTGCATGCCTTGAGGAAATAGAGACACTACCTCATGGGGAAAAGGTTTGAGCTAAGGATAGACCATAATGGTCTAAAATATTTATTTGATCAACCAACTCTAAATGCTAGGCGAAGCAGATGGTTAGAATTTCTAAGTGAATATGACTTTGATATAAAGAATATCAAGGGGAAGGAGAACAAAGTGACTGATGCACTCAATAGAAGAGTGCATGAATTGCATGCTACAACCATTAGCATGTACCAATCAAATTTGAAACACAAAATTTTAGAGGCTGAAAAATTATATTTGCAATACAAGGAATTAGTGGCAAAATTACAACAAGGTAATTTGCAACAGAGAATTGAAGAATACAAGCTAGATAATGATGAAATTATCATGTATAAGGGCATAATTTATGTACCAAATTCCCAAGAATTGAAAAATCTGATATTGAGATAAATGCATAATGTACCTTATGTTGGGCACCTAGGTTATCATAAAAATATTGCAACTGTCAAAAGGTAAAGGTTGAGCATAGACACCCATCGGGTTTGCTACAACCATTATCCATTCCTGAGTGGAAATGGGAAGTTGTAACAATGGATTTCATCACCAAACTGCCCAAAACAAACAAGAAACACGATTCTATCATGGTAGTGGTGGATAAGCTTACTAAAGCTGCCCATTTTATTCTAGTTAAGCTCACTCACAAGACAACCAACATTGCTGATGTTTATATGAAGGAAATTTCTCAATTACATGGTATACCCAAGACAATTGTGTCTAACAGAGATAAAAAATTTACCTCAAAATTTTGGAAGGGATTATTTAATGGATTTGGAACAAATTTGAATTTTAGTACAACTTATCATCTAGAATTAGATGGACAAACAGTGAGGGTGAATCAAGTGATTGAGGATAGGTTGAGGATGTATGTGATGGATAAACCATAAAAATGAGAAGACTACCTACACTTGGTAGAGTTTGCTTATAACAATGGGTACCAAACATCTATAAAGATGAGCCCATTTGAGGCACTTTATGGAAAAAAGTGCAACACGTCGGTAAGATGGGATAACCTAGCAGATAAAGAAGTGGCTATAAAGATGAGTCTATTTGAGGCACTTTATGAAAAAAAGTGCAACACGCCGGGTAAGTAAGATGGGATAAATTCCATGTGATAAAGAAGTATCGGGCCAAATTTTCTTATGGAAATGGAGGAGCAAATGTTGGGGACCATGCATTCTTGAAAGCGACGCCAACAGTTCCTTGCTTGAAGTTGGGAAATTGTTCAAAGTTGGCAGCTCACTATTGTGGGCCATTTGAAATCCTAGAGAGGATTGGTCCAATAGCTTATATGATTGCATTTCCTGCATCTATGTCCATTCATAATGTATTCCATTTATCATTGCTCAAGAAATATATACCTGATGTTAATCATGTTATTGATTCGAATGTGATTAAGGTGGAGTAAGAAGACGCTTTCGAAGTGCATCTAGTACGCATTCTAGACTGAAAAATTCAAACAGCTCCAGACTCAAGCCATAGGGCTTGTAAAGGTCCAATGGACTTGGTACGGTCTCGAGGACGCTACTTGGGAGCATGAGGATGCAATGCAGGTAGAATAACCACATATTTTTGAAGATTTTTGAAAATTTTGTTGTATAAGTGTACATAATGCACTGAGGAAAGTGCATAAATAAGGGGAGGGGATTGTAATATCCCTAGGCCAAACCCGATTGTAAATATAAAATGAAAATGTACTTAAGCTGGTGAGTTGTTTGATATCATTTTTTTTATGCACCTTTCATGTCATAGTGCACGCATGTACTGCGCAGTAAAATGATGAAGTGTGTACACTCCAGGATACCACGTGCAACAAATTAAGTGTGCGTGATTTTGAGGCCATGGAGACTTTGTGTATATGATGTGTTTTATAGGTTGGTGAGCCAGTTATTATAAGCTAGGATGCATATGTTTTGAATTAGGCCAGAGAGCCTAGATGTTAAAGGCCAGTGCACCTATTTTTGTATATGTCTCATCATTAATATAAAATACATCGCTGCGCGTAGACCGACCACAATAAAAGAGTATGGGGGACTAAAATCCACTAGTTAGGGAAAGGATGGGAGATAAAAGTTAAGGAAAAGGGGCCAATGTAGGGAGCTTAAGCCAAAAAGGAATATTATATTAATATTTCTTAAATCATAAAGTAAGGATAATTATTTTATCCTAAGTTCTAAAGATGGGGACAAGTGGGCCAAAGTAGCTCCCAACATGACAAGTGTCAAGTTGGGGACATGCATACATATTGTTTGGACTTAGTTCATTTTCAAGAGGCTTTCCATCATTTGGTCATTTAGTCAATCACTCCATCATCATTCACACACTCATTGATCTATCCTACGTAACTTCATGACACTGTACCTGAAACTGTATTCAGAGCCATACTTGTTTGTGTAGCTGGCTAGCTTGGGAGCTAGATTGAAAAAGCGGGTTGTCAGGCCTGTGGGATATTGAAGGGGTGGGTTGTCAGGCCCGTGAGAAATTTCCTGAAGGTGCTAAACTGCAACTACAGGGCTCTGAGACTTCCTGTCTGGACTGTTGTTGAAGCCCAGAAAGGAAATGGGGCAACCAAAGGACTGTTGAGCAGAGAAGGGGTACACTTCCTGGGGTGGGACATGAATGTGGGGAATGAGGGACTGTAGGCTGTTAGTTTGAGTTGGCACCTGTGACAAAGTCTTTCTTGTTGTCTATGAGCCATTAGCCTGGTTAGGAATCCCTTTACCCGGGTGGAGTTTAGTCCCATCTCAGGGGTGACCCACTGCTGAGAGTGATGAACAATGTGGTCTAAGGCTGGGAGGTTTGTGGAAGGTTTGCACGCAGTTGGTGACATTCTTACCAAGATAAGTGTCAATTGTGTGATAAATTTACATGCTGCATTATTACTTACATGTTTATTTTTATGGGTTTATCCTATGTGTGGCTATAACTGTCTTTATATTTATGGGTATTGCCTTTATATGTTGCATGTATATGTTTACTGTTATTTCAGTATGAATCTGTGCATTTACAGATTGTATTTGTCTATTCACGTTATATATATAAATTTCTGATGGGTATTCTATATGCACTAAAAAAAACTAAAAACCCTCAATTAAATTGTCAACCCGGGGTAAGTAAACTTAGAGTTGTAGCACTATATGTGCCAAGGAATAAAGACTAGAGGTAGTATAGTCTAACTAAGGAAACGAGATATTGAAGGGATAATCTACTCAAGCGAAGACTACTAATGATCAAACCCTACTAAGAAACTTAAACTATGTACCCTAAGTAACCTTTGAAAAAATGATTGATGGATAGTTCTAAGAAAGCAAATGAAAACCCTACTTAAAGCAAATTAACTTAATCATGACAATAAACAAAACCAAACTATCTACATAATAAGAAATAACAACAACAAACCACTTTAATTAACCTATTCAAATTCAATAAGCAACTATCCTATGAAAGCAAGTAAATAGACAAGCAACTACCCTATCAAAGAAAAATAGACAAGCAAACAACTACCCTATTAAAGAAAGTAAACAAGCAAGAAAACAACTAACTAACCTATGATAACTTCTACAACAAGTAAACTAATCAGAATTACTCAATAAGCAACTAATCAAACTAATAAGCAAGTGAACTCTATTCTCAAATTAAATTTCACAATAACTTCTAATTTATAAAAGGAAATCTTAATCTAATAAATTCAAAGCATAAAAAACTACTCTTTATTCTATGATAAGGAAACTATTCTTTAATCTACCAAAGCAGGAAGACTATTCTCTAAAAATCAGGGAAACTATCCTCTAATCTATAAAAGCAAGGAAACTCAAATATAATGTTGATGGTTATGTCTCCGGTGTCTTATGATATCATGATGGCATTTAACAATTAACGATAACTCAAGAGGGATAAACTCAATATTGAATTTGATAGCAAAGTGAAAAGTGTGAATTAGACAATTCAATGAGAACTTAGCCATTACAGAAGCAACATCAACTATCCTGCATATCCATGTGATTCTTCAATTTATGCACTAGTCACCAACAATATAAAACCACTATTCTATTAAATTCAAATGCATTCTACACTAATATAAGCAAATTCATACTACTTAGATCCATAACTGAAAACTAAACTTAATATTCAACTTCGAATTAAAATTGCAACCTAGATCTAGAAAAGGAAATTGCATAAAGTAAACTAAACTAATCCTATTTTAACAATTCAAATTGCAAAAGAGGAAATGCTCATAAAACATAAATTAAATCTTATTTTCTATTTCAGCATATGACAAGAAATTAGATGAGCAAACTAACTAACAACTAGATAAGCAAAACTAAACAACAATTAGATAAGCAAGCTGAAAATGAAAACTCAAACTAACAACTATCCATCCACCAAAACCTTGCCAAAGAAATCATGAGCTAAATACCCTATTTTAACTTTGTTTTAAAATCTATTTCAGCATATAGAAAATCTAACTATCATCTAATTACACACAGGGGTTAGTATCTAATCTTGCAATCTAGTTCCTACTAATTAAAAAGTCATTGCATATTAATACTAGCCTCCACAATAACCTACAAAACTGAACGGAAACAATTAAATTATAAACAACAATTTATACAGTAAAAAAACATAATGAAAACTCATGTATAGGAAATAAATAAAATGACGACTACACTATTCAATTCACAAGAAAACTAATTAGATATTCACCCAGACTACTGGTGGGCCCCCAACAAGTCATGGTTACTATTCAAAGATAAACCACGAGCTCAACAACACAAATTCAACATTAAAATAAGAAATGCAGTTTTACATAGTCTTAGCAAAATGTGTCTGAAAATAGCAAAACAGAGCTGAACTGTCTTTTTCTATCTAACACTATCTGTCTGACCATTGAGGTGGTATTTATAGATTTACAAGCTGAGAGGTCGACCACTGGAAGGGTCAACCTTCTCTAAAAACAACAAATCACATTCAATGCGTCCTAACTGCCGGTGGCTTCTAGAAACGAGGCGAGCCAATAATCGCCCAACATAACAACCCAAATCGAGTTGTCAGAAGCTCAGTAGCAGGAGGCCACGAGCACAAGCAAAACCCATGTCTCAGATTCGCCCATCGCTGGACTCCGATATGATAACCGCCAAATCACCCATGGTTTTAGTGTAAGACAGAGTGCCAGATGGAGTATCGGACTACGTGCCGGATGGAGTACCGGACGGAGTGCTAGATGCACAAACAAGTTGCGATTTTTCCCCGTGACACACATAACGTGAATTGGTTTCCTGAAATTGTTAAAACATGCTGAATTACACTCAAAACCATCATAAAACATTAATCATGCATACCTGGTATGAATCATGGAGTTTTGACACAAAAACTCTTCAAAACAAGAAAATGCATATACACATTTGGTAAAAAAGGATCCAATCAACTTCATTATATTAACCATATCGTGGGCCCAACATTACCCCCACACCTAAGATTTTGCAGGTCCCACTGCAAACAAAAATAAATTTCCCCTCATGGCTAAGATTGATGAGGAGGATCAACTTTAGAAGCTTCTCCTTCTTGCTGTGAAGATTTTGTATTATGCCTCTTGTGTTGCTTTAATTGTGTCCTAAGGTTGCGGTTGGCTTTGGTCATCTCGTCAACCAACATTTGAAGGGAATTCACCTTTGATTGGAGGACTGCATTATCATGGTGAAGATGCATGTCCATAGTCTTCCCATCTTCCAATTGTTGCAGCGGCTAAAAATTCTCTTGTTGTAGTTTCTCAATGGCTGGAGCAGGATCAAATATCTCGGAGGAAGGCTTAGATCCTTTGAAATATGTAGAAAGTCTATCACTCTTAAGATATGGGGCAGGCATCGGTGAGGTAGTAGTAATAGGGGGTTGATGAGGAGAAGTAGGTTTAGATTTTGTCTTTCTTTGTGACTTCAATTCATCTACGGACACTTCCCTAAGTCTTTTGTGAGGACTCTCGAGATCAGAGGACACTTGGATAGGGTCCAAAGTAGTCAAGGGTTTTGCATAAGGTTTTCCTCTTGTGCTCCGGGTAATTTTTCGAAAGGGTCCTTTATTGAATCAATTAGCTCCTCTCCTATTTGTGGGAATTGTAGGAAAGTCTTGTTGAATTAATTCTTGTAGCTTCTTGGGTGTAGGATCAAGATATATTGAAGGCATCTGGAGATTAGCAATAGGCTTCTTGGTCTTTTTGCTCGATGAGGCTGCAGGGGTTTCGACAAGCTTCTTGGATTTTTGTTCTGGTAAAGAAATGGCTTGTGCAGAAGGGTTTGGAGTCCTTAGAGAGTGGGGTTTGGATGGAGAAATAGTCCTTAGATCCAATGTCTTTTTGCTAGTCTTGATTGTCAAGTGAGGGTTTGCAAATTGATAAATGAATGCATCCCAAGTTTGCCCCTGTTTTTATAATTCAGATAAAACAAGGGGTTTGATAAGGCCATGGTAAAAAAGGTTGTTGTGCGGGTTGGTTACATTCTTCCTCACTTGAGAGGACATCTTTTCCAATCTCTTTAGAAATTAGAAGGGAAAATTCAATGGTTTATTGAACTAAAAGTGGGCTAACAATCGAAAGTGACAAGCTTTAAAAGTGGAATATCTACCTTCACATGTGATCAACTTGGTGATGAATATGAGAGGGTTGATCAGCTCCTCTTTTATCCACTCCTTGGAGTATCCTTTAGCTCCAGAGATGTTTTGGAATTCTGGTTTAAAAACCCTGTTATAGCTTGATCGCAGTAGCTGGTGGTTTTTAAACCATCTATCTCCCACTCTTGGAAGCTTCGTGGCTACGATTATGGATTCCTATGAGACCCCAAAGGTGAGAGACCCCATGCATGCTATATTCCCATCAAAACCGAGGGAAAATTGCATTGAGATGCCATCATCGTGGCCCTGCAAGTGGGACAAAAACGCCCCCCAGCCTGCGTGCAAAAATACTTCCCTGCACTGTGCAAACTCAGGGATGGCGAAAAGGTGTGCGTAGGAAGGGGGCTCATACCTTTTGGGCATCGTGATGATGTGAAGGAATGTACAGAAGGCGAAATTCACAAAGAAAGTGTGCGATCGGGCTAAGGAAAGGCACGATTGTGTAGAGGCCGAGCACAATTGAACAAAGGAATGAAATAAACCCAACATGTTTAAAAATAGGGGCGAATGCAAATTAGAAGATGTGAATTGGAATGAGCATAGGTGAATTGGAATAATGGGATAACCCAATTCCATTTTTGAGTGCACCTAGGGTGGAATTGGTTGCACACATGCGCGCACAAGTTGCCATGTGCGAGCAATTTCAAATTTGAAGGCACGTTTTTGGGGGCAATCATAATGATACAAAGTTGGATTAATGTCCAAGTATTTTGAATTGGACATTTGATCATAAAAATGTCTAAGGATTGCATCATTTGATCTTGATTGCCATGAACTAATTCAATTAAATGCCATTAATTCCTGGTTACCTGAAATTGTGGACAATTACTGGTGTATATTTTCATATGACACTTCGTTCAACACCTCATACGACACTTCATACGACACTTCATACTACACTCCATATGTACCTCTATTCTAAATGCATTTTTACCTCTTGTAATGGATAGCCTGCAATCTTGGAATGGTTTTGATAGTCACAATGCTTAAGAGCAGAGGCAGAGTGTTCCATTGTTATTGATTTTGCCACCATTCTTACTCAATCCACTCGCATAAGACATGTAATTTCAATCCTATAATGAACATCCTATAACGAAAATAAACCAATAAAGTGGTCTGTTAAAGATATGTACAACGATTTATAACACACAGGGGATTTAACATTTCAAAAATAAAATGACTGTTGATGTAATAACCTGTATCATGAAAACAATACATAATTTTTTACAAAGATTTACTTCTCTAGGTAGTGATCATTTGTCAACTCATGAACCCATCCCCCACACCTAAGTATTGTGACACCTCACAATAAAAAATATAGAAAACCAGTCAGTTCTCCTAATAGCCAAAGATTTACAGCTTGTTAAGTGTAGATATAAATTTCACAGATTGGTCTGACGAGAGGGTTAAAAGATGGCCCCACCTATAGGATAAGAGATCCTATATATAGATAAGAAGAGGTAGGCAAGACAGTTTCAAGATAGTCTCAGAGTTAGTTCCCAATGGAAAGTTTATGGAGTTCATTAACCTTAGCTTAACCATACATACTTCATGTCAGCTTTGTCTACAAGTAATGCTGTACATCAGGACAAGTTTAAATTTATTATTTATTTTTTGTTAGATTACCATCCTCGCTAGGTAGAATGCCCCGCTGCCAACAAGCCTATTTAGTACTCTGACGGGTTTACCTAGTCATACCACAGGCCGGTACCCACTGCTAGCAGACCTGTTCAGTATCCCGACGAGTTAGCCTCTTACACCCTTGGAGACTGGCCCTCCATCTTTTAAGATTTTAGTATAAGATTTCTTTATGAAAGAAGATGGGGGGACAACTTTGAAAACAATTTTTTTTTTTTTTTTTTCAATTGGGATGGTATTTATGTTAGAGGATGACTTTCTGTTATATTCCTTAGTGATTGTCCTGATGTAAGGGGTACTTAAGCGGACGTGTCCTATCTAAAGATATGATATAATCAAGCTATTTGGTGTGTAGTGGATGGTACCATTGAGAAAGAACATAAATGTATCTCTAGGCTCAACTCACTTTCTTCTTTTGTAGTTATTGTGATGTTTCCATGACTAACCACTAATCAGACCTCCTTGTTACTTTTTAATAAAGATACTTTACTCACTTACTCAGGTTTCTTGGGAAAACTGTACGAGAGACCTCTAAGCTTGATGGTTACGGTATCACTTCCTTACATAGTGGTGAAGATTTTCAAGTGCAAGTGCTTTTTAAAATGCCTTAAGAAAAAAAGAAGATGAAAATATTTGCAAAAATATGGCTAATTACAACAAGTCATTATTCATTTGATGCTTAGCAGACAACAAGGTTCAAATATAGCAATATTTTGAAGAAAACTCCTTCTTTTATATTTCCTTGAAACTGTCTACTCTTGGTGAAATAAATACCTACAAAAATATCTAGAATTGCTTATCAACAAAATTCAAAATTATTTACATATGTACAGTAGAAAATTCAGAAAACATTCAAGAACAAGGGGGGGGCTTCCCCATATACTAAGGCCAATGCCTTGTCAGTTGACATGACCTGTAGAAAATCCTCTTTGGAAATGGGCTTATGATAAAATTTGAGTCGTTGTCCATTTACTACAAAGGAGACTTGTCCATCATCAATTGTTTTGATTTTCACAGCTCCATTGTCATATACAATGACTACTCGTAAGAACCCAACCACCGGGTGGTGAATTTTCCTTTGAAGGTTTTAAATAGGGAATCAAACAACATATCCCAATCACCAGTTTGGAAGTGTTTCTTCTTAATAAACTTGTCATGCCACTTGCTCCTCTGGTTTTGGATTAATATTGTTCATTGGATGGCATCTTGCCTGATCTCATCCAACTAATTCAATTGTAGGGCTCGTTGTTTCTGAGCCTCATCCAAGTTTAATCCCAATTTTGTGGCAATACAAAAGGTCCTTACTTGGAATTCTATTGGTAGAAGTACTTGTTTCCCGTACACTAGCTCATAAGGGGTATGCCCAATGGTGTTTCTCCAGGTGGTCTGGTAAGCCCACAAAGCCTCTGGAAGCCTATCAACCCAATCCTGATGATGTAATTGAACGGTATTGGTTAATATAGCTTCCAAAACTTTGTTTGTAGATTCTACCTGACCATTAGCTTGTGGGTGGTATGGAGAAGATTTACAGTGTTTAATCCCATATGTATCTGTTAGCTCTCTCATCAGCTTGGAAGTGAATTGAGTGCTTTGGTTTGTAACAATTTCACGAGGGACACCGAAGAAGGTAAATATGTCTTCATAGATAAATTCAACAACAGATTTTTCTATAGCCCTAAATAGGGCTTTTTCCTCTACCCACTTGGTGACATAATCTGTACAAACCAAAATATAGTTCTTCTTACAGAACATGGGTGAAATTGGTCCTACAAAGTCAAGGGCCCATTTTTCGAAAGGTTCTATCATAACTTGGGCACGCAAGGGCATTTCGTCAGCTGACGTAGGTCTTCCTATCACAAATCCTCACATACTTGGTAGCATATTTGAAAATGCTAGGCCAATAGTAACCTAAATGTAACACCTTATATGCTATACGTTTGTCAGAAAAATGGCCACCACATGGTCCATCATGAAAACTTCATAGTATTTTTGGTACCTTGTCTTCTTAGACACATCTACGAATAATCAAATCAGGACCTGTGCGAAAAAGGTTATGGCCAACCCAAGAGTAATTAACACTTTGTGTAATAATTTTACGCTTTTCATGAGGTGACAAATGAGATGGTAACTTCCTAATAGCCAAATAGTTTTCCATATCCACAAACCATGGGGTATTTACAGAGAGGGCAAAAAGGTGCTCGTCTGGGAAACTATCATCTATGGGAATATCATCATCCTCATTCTTTATTTGTGAAAGAAAATCAGCTACCAAATTCTCCTTTCCAGGTCAGTCAAGAATGATGATGTTAAATTCTTGCAATAACAGGATCCACCTAGTCACTCGACCATTAGTTATGGGTTTATTCATGAGAAATCTAATGGTGGAATGATCTGTATATACAAATACTTCGTAACCTGTAATGTAGTGGCGAAACTTGTTAATAGCATGAAAAACTACCAAGAATTCTTTCTCGGTAACTCTGTAGTTTAACTTGGCAGGGGGCAAGTTCTTGCTCACAAAATAAATGGCATAGGACTGCTGGTCTTCTTTCTACCATAATACTCCTCCTATTGCGGTGTCGGAGGCATCAGTGGATATGTGAAATGGGAGAGTCCAATTGGGCCCTCTAAGGACTGGTGCCACATACAACTTAGCTTTCAGGGTCTTAAAGGCAGTTTGACACTACTTAGTCCAAGAAAAATCAACATCTTTTATTAACAATCCAAACATGGGTGCAACAATATTTGTAAAATTTTCAATAAACCGCCGGTAGTATCCGACATGTCCAGGAAATATTCTCACCTCTTTCTGACTCTTGGGTTTGGAAGTCTAACAATGACCTCAATCTTTGCAGGATCAACTTTTATCCCTTCGGATGAAATATGATGTCCTAGAACCACTCCTTCAATCAACGACATTTTACATTTCTCATGACTTAGAGATAGGTTCATTTCTTGGCATCTGATAAGGACTTTTTCTAAGTTATCTAAGGCTTTCTAGTAATTGTTTCCATAAACTATGAAGTCATCCATGTATACCTCCACACAATCATGAATAAGATCAACAAATATCCCTAGTATTGCTCGTTGAAATGTGGCAGGAGAATTACACAATCCAAATGGTAAAACCCTATAGGCATAGGTTCCCCAAGGACAAGTATAGGTTGTCTTGTCCTGATCCTCAGGTGCTATGAGAATTTTATTGTACCCGCTGTACCCATCTAAAAAGGAGAAATACTTCTTTCCAGACAAGGTATCCAAAACTTGGTCGATGAAAGGAAGAGGGAAGTAATCCTTCAGAGTGGCTTTATTGAGCTCCCGAAAATCAACACAAATTCTCCATTTCCCGATCACTTTATTTGGAACCACTACAAGTAGGGACACCCAATTACTATTGGAGATGGGATAAATAAATCCGACGTTTAATAGCTTTTGGATCTCCTCTTTTACTATCTCTTTGAGTGATGGGTTCATCCTTCTTTGGGGTTTCCTAACATGTGTTATTTCCCCCTGGGTATATATGTGATGGATGCATGTGTTAGGGTGCATACCCTTCATGTCAATGTATTCCAAGGCGAATGCCCCTGATTGTTCTTTAAGGATACTTACTAACTGTTTTTTTTGGTCTACATCTAGCCCAGAGTTTATTTGTAAAAATTTCCCTGGACTAGTCTCGTAGGGCATAGTATAAGATATGGTAGACTCATCTATCTCGAAGATAAAATATGTTGAAGACAAAATGGATGGGTCCAATTGTTCCTGAAATTCTTCCCCAAACATGTACTCAAATTGGGGAAAAGATTGTGGAAAACCAACACACATGATAACAAAAATGAATTGGTTTAGCACATTTTCTATTGTGTTCTCCTGAAGTGCCCATACATGGTCACTTGGAAATACGGGTTCTTCCCATTCCTCATTCTCATATGGACATTTAAGCCACAATATATTCTCCATGATAGGTTGGGCTGGAGAGTATATAGTGAGTTTCTGGATAGAGAGTCCATTTGAGATGGTCATTTCTCCCTCTCTACAGCCAATAAATGCACTGGCTATGGCTAACCAAGGTATTCCCAAGATAACGGGATGGCCTTTGGTAGGATCCTTTGAGTGAATAACAAGAAAATCTACTGGGTATTACCATGAGGCTAAAGTAACTATGATATCATCCAAAATTCCTTCAGGTATAACCCTAGTCTTATCTTCTAATTCCAAAATGGTTGGGGTAGGCCTAAGAAGAGGTTTTAACTATAATTTCTCCAAGGTAGTAGCAATCATAACATTGATGGCTGCCCCTAGGTATATGAGAGTGTTTCCAATGGATACCTCATTAATGGTTATGGTTACTATGGGGTTTCCCGGGTTCCCATATTTTGCTAGCTTCGACTGGTCTGATATGTATCAGAAAGTTATCCTATCAAATGTACTATAGGAGGATCCTGCTGCTTCCTACCTGGCTTCTTAATACACAATTCTTTGACTACCTTATTATAGATTGGAATGTCCTTAATGGCTTGTAGCAAGGGAATCTTGACACACATATTCTTCAATTCATTCAAGATGTCAAATTCCGGTCGGGTGGTAGGTTTCTCGATTACTAATCTTTCTGGATACAGAGGGGCCTTTGTAATTTGTGAAGGTTCATTTTGGGGAATCTTGGGTTCTTAGTCCTTAGGAATAATAACATCTTCCCACCTAGTGTCATCCGTGGGTTGATTGGGGGTTTCTTCTTCTTCTTGAATGACTATTGAAGGTCTCTGCCTATCCATAAATTTTCCCGACCTCAGTTGAATCTCCTGTAATGGAACATGATTAATAACATATGTTGGGAAGGCCTGCATCTCAACATTGTGAAGAGGCCGAGTGGGCCTATTATTGGGATTGGGCACTGGTTGTGCCAGTAATAATGTTGGTCTTGGGGAGATTTACTTATGCTATTGTTGCAGTTGTTGTTGTGGGATAGGAGGTAAAGGTGGTGGAGCAAAACCTGATAGAAGCTACAAAGTGTTTGGTGGAAACTGAGGATAAGGATGGTTTGACATAGGGACAGGTGGAGCTTGAGGGTTTCCTTGGTTATGCCCTCCTCTCCATCCTTGAAGCCAAGGATGTTGGTATTGTGTAGACCATTTTTTCCAACTTGGTGAGTTCCACTGTTGTTGTTGTTGATAATAAGGTGGAACTTGAGATTGTAGATCTGTGTATGTGGGTTGGTTCCTAGGTTGCCATGGCCTCCTAGGTGCATAAGAGGCCTCCCCAGGATCCCCACTCCTATATATGGCTAATAAATCGGGCAATGATGGACATTTTTCAGTTGAGCGGTCCTCTGTGCAGAAGCCACAAATTGAAATGTTATCTAATGGGAATTCCTTTGAGGAATGCTTCCTTTTGCATCTTGGGCAATATATGCTCATTGCTGCATTTTCCTCCTCCCATTTATTTTTTATTTTTAAGGTGTTCAAATGGGAACCTATTGTGATTAAGATATCTGTCTTGAAGTTCTCTAAAAGGTTCCCTATCTCTACTCTTGTAATACCACCTGAACTAACTGGTTTTAGGTTTCTATTATAAGGGTCCCGAACATTCTTTCCTATTTTAGCTCTAATCCTTGAGTAGTTCTTACACATTTCACATATTTCAGAAAATGGTTTATGAGAGATGTCACCTGATGCCATCAGGTTAAGCATCTCTAGGTATTCTTCTGAAATTCCCTTAAGGAAAAGATCCCTAACTGCATCCTCTGGGAGGACATGGTATTTTGACTTCTGGGGATGTATGCAAACTGTTCCATATAGTCCTCGAGATTCTCGTCTTCTAATTGTTGGATTTTTAAAATATCGTTACGAGATTCTTTGGTCTTGCAGTAGTCTTGGTAATTTTTAAGAAATATATCTTTCATGGCTTCCCAAGACCTAATATTGGATTCTCCTAATCCCATGAACCATCTTAGTGCAAAGTCCTTGAGGGTGGCATGTAAGAGTTTTATTTTCCGGGCATCTTGTAAGTAGTTGTAGCTCCTACACAAGATGTTGAACTCAAATAGGAAGGTTTTTGGATCTTCACTGCTTTTACCATTAAAGGTAGGTATTGCTGAGAGAGGAATATTTTTCATATTGACATTTGAGGTGGTGTCCAAAATTGGAAACCCGAAGGTAGTTTCGGTTTGGTTTCCGGCTTCTTCTTCCTCCTTGCGTCTTACATTGTTGTGATCCTCTCGATCAAATATACTAGTTTGGTTTCCAAAAAGAGAGTACTTAAGTGGTTTTATCTTTGAAGAGAACAAGGTATCCCTCTGATGGGAATGTCTTCCTATTGTTTGGGTGTCTGGGACTCTACTCGAGCCAGTTGAGGTTATTGGTGCAAAATTTTCTGTGTCAATTTGAGAGACAATTATGTTGGATGAAATACCAAACAAGGTATTCACTTGTTCAGGGTCTATGATGTCTTCAAAGTTAGGATCTCCTGATGGTGGTAAGAAAACAAAGGTTGTATTGTTTGGTTCTGTGGAAGGCTCGAGTGGTCTTGCCTCATGTCCTAATATTACTGATGCTTCGATTTTCTATTCTATAGTGCTCCCTGTATTAGTCTCTTCATAGAATACTTTAGCTCTTTGGGTTGAGCTAGCTCCTATTTTTTGGTATCGGTCTGCAGAATTTATGAGTGGAACGTTCCTTCCCCCAAAAAGGTCGGAAGGAACCTTGGTTGAAAGATCTGATTTAGATTTAACATATCTACCTTTTGGGTCTCTAGGTCTATTCATGAAAGTAAACAAAAACAAAAACAAAAACTACCTTTGGTTTTGGGGGAACCCGATATAGCAGATGCCTGGGTTCTTACTTCTCGTCTTAAAGTCCCCAGCCACCAAACTAATGATAAGGTTTAGAAATGATCTATTTCCTAACTATTTCCTACCTTGAGACAACTCCCTGACAACGACGCCAAAAACAATGGGTATTCTATATGCACTAAAAACACTAAAAACCCTCAATTAAATTGTCAACCCGAGGTAAGTAAACTTAGCGTTGTAGCACTATATGTGCCAAGGCATAAAGGCTAGAGGTAGTATAGTATAACTAAGGAAACAAGATATTGAAGGGCTAATCTACTCAAGCAAAGACTACTAATGATCAAACCCTACTAAGAAACTTAAACTATGTACCCTGAGTAACCCTTGAACAAAGGATCGATCGATAGTTATAAGAAAGAAAATAAAAACCCTACTTAAAGCAAATTAACTTAATCTTGACAATAAGAAAAAGAAAACTATCTACCTAATAATCAATAATCAATAACAACAACAAACTACTTTAATTAACCTATTCAAATTCAATAAGCAACTATCCTATGAAAGCAAGTAAATAGACAAACAACTACCCTATCAAAGCAAAATAAACAAGCAAGCAACTACCCTATTAAAGAAAGTAAACAAGCAAGCAACTACCCTATTAAAGAAAGTAAACAAGCAAGCAAACAACTAACTTACTTATGATAACTTCTACATCATGTAAACTAATCGGAATTACTCAATAAGCAACTAATCAAACTAATAAGCAAGTGAACTCTATTCTTAAATTAAATTTCACAATAACTTCTAATTTATAAAAGGAAATCTTAATCTACCAAATTCAAAGCATCAACAACTACTCTTTATTCTATGATAAGGAAACTATTCTTTAATCTACCAAAGCAAGAACACTATTCTCTAAAAAGCAAGGAAGCTATCCTCTAATTTATAAAAGCGAGGAAACTCAAATATAATGTTGATGGTTATGTCTCCGGTGTCTTATGATATCATGGTGGCATTTAACAATCACCGATAACTCAAGAGGGATAAAATCAATATTGACTTCGATAGCATAGTGAAAAGTGTGAATTAGACAATTCAATGAGAACTTAGCCATTATAGAAACAACATCAACTATACTGCATATCCATGTGATTCTTCAATTTATGCACTAGTCATCAACAATATAAAAACACTATTCTATTAAATTCAAATACATTCTACACTAATATAAGCAAATTCATACTACTTAGATTCATAAATGAAAACTAAACTTGATAATCAACTTCGAATTAAAAGTGCAACCTAGATCTAGAAAAGGAAATTGCATAAAGTAAACTAAACTTATCCTATTTTAACAATTCAAATTGCAAAAGAGGAAATGCTCATAAAACATAAATTAAATCCTATTTTCTATTTCAACATATGACAAGAAATTAGATGAGCAAACTAACTAACAACTAGATAAGAAAATCTAAACAACAATTAGATAAGAAAATTGACAATGAAAACTAAAACTAACAACTATCCATCCACCGAAACCTTGCCAAAGAAATCATGAACTAAGTACCCCATTTTAACTCTGTTTTAAATTCTATTTCAACATATAGAAAATATAACTATCATCTAATTACACACAGGGGTTAGTATCTAAGCTTTCAAGCTAGTTCCTACTAATTAAAAAGTCATTGCATATTAACACTAGCCTCCACAATAACCTGCAAAACTGAACGGAAACAATTAAATTATAAACAACAATTTATACAGTAAAGAAGCATAATGAAAACTCATGTAGAGGAAATAAATAAAATGATGACTACACTATTCAATTCACAAGCAAACTAATTATATATTCACCCAGACTACTGGTGGGCCCCTCGACAAGTTGTGGCTACTCTTCAAAGACGAACCACGAGCTCAACAACACGAATTCAACATTAAAATAAGAAATGCGGTTTTACACAGTCTTAGCAAAATGTGTCTGAAAATAGAAAAACAGAGCTGAACTGTCTTTTTCTCTCTAACACTATCTGTCTGACCACTGAGGTGGTATTTATAGATTTACAAGCTGAGAGGTTGACCACTAGAAGGGTCGACCTTCTCTAAAAACAACAAATCACATTCAATGTGTCCTAACTGCCGGTGTCTTCCAGAAACAAGGCGAGCCAATAATCGCCCAACATAACAACCCAAATCGAGTTGTCAGAATCTTAGTAGCTGGAGGCCACGAGCAAAATAAAAACCCATGTCTCTGATTCGCCCATCGATGGTCGTCGATATGATAACCGCCAAATCGCCCATTGTTTTAGTGTAGGCCAGAGTGTCGGATGGAGTACCAGACGGAGTGCCAGATGCAAAACGAGCTGCGATTTTGCCCTGTGACACACATAACGCGAATTAGTTTCTTGAAATCGTTAAAACATGATGAATTACACTCAAAACCATCATAAAACATGAATCATGCATACCTGGTATGAATCATGGCGTTTTAACATAAAAACTCTTCAAAACTCTTCAGAACAGGAAAATACATATACACATTTGGTCAAAAAGGATCCAATCAACATCATTATATTAACCATATCGCGGGCCGAACAATTTCCACAAGAGTTATGTGTGTATAGGTTTTAATTGCATGCAGTTAATTTTTTTTATGTGGCATAGCTCAGTGGGATGGTGGGTATGTTACAGTATGTTGAGCAAAGAACAAAAGCATTTTATGGAGTAGCATGGACGACATGGGTGACCGAGGATGTTACAAGAAATGTAATAAAGACAATTTACAATGAACAATATTTATAGGAAAGAAAACATGTTACTGCATTAATAATAATGGAAGAGTTACAACTAGTGCCTTGGTGTTGTGAGGCTCTTTCCAACAATTCATTGCTCCAATACCCACATTGCTTCCATGAGTTCGATCACCATCAACTAAATACTTTAACACAAGAATCTCTCAAGGCCAAAGAACAATCTTCTAATCACAAATCAGAAGCTAAAGCTATTAACCATTATTCCCTACTAGTTATTCTCCATTAGCTATTAACCTATTCTAATGAGAGAAGTCTCTTTTTATAGATTGAAGAGGAGGTTAGGATGAGAGGTCAGGATCTCCCCAAATTAGGAGTACGGGTGAGATCCAAAATGATCAGAGGACACCTCATATCTGAAGCTTCTCTTCTAGAAACTTCATGAACTTCTCCTTTTTCCTCCCTTTCAAACAATGTCACACACTGTGAACTAGACACATGCGACACTATTGCATGCTGCGGTGGTGCAACATGCGACACTTAAGAGTGTCTCATGCTAAAGTAGTGCAACAAGCAAAAATTTCATAAAATAGTGTTTTTAATAAATCCTGACTTCTTTCAGGGAAAGGCCTTTCTTTAGTGATCATGGATTTTAAGATTTGGATGATGTAAACTAGGTGAACATTATCAGTTGTGAAAAAATAATGTGTAACACCAGGGTAAAATGACTACATGTCGTTGTATATGCTCCGACAAGTTCTCGATCTGCACTATCTAAATCTAGTGCGTAAGGAGGTCCAAATTTCTTTGGGCACTTTGCAAAGTGCAATCCATTTGACCAGTGTCGGTGCCTGGCTGAGCCTCACCGCCACCCCTTTGTTGGTGCCGTGGATATCCCTCTGTCCATATCGACACAATATCTGTTCATTCATATGAATTTTGTCAGTTAGAATCCATCCAAAATATTTTATTTTACTTTCTAAATAATTAAAACATAATACAAATTAAATATTTTGAAAATTAAAAATTTATCTTACTAATCTCTCCTAGGGAACCACTAGGAGGCACATACATGTTAGGGTCTCGTGAAAATTTTATCGGCTCGTAGGGTCAATCATCTATGGTATTGATTTGACAATCCCACCTCATGAAGAAATCATCATTGTGGGAATAAAGGACTCACCCACCTCCTAGGTGTTGTATAACTGTGGTCCACCATAGTAAACAAGGTTCTCTAAGTCCATGTGGTGGCATGGAGACTTTCGGGCTCATTGCGAGAACTCTCTCAAAGTAGAATGAGCACAAGATGCTCCCATAACCAAATTTTTTCATCTTACCAATCTTGCAATTAGTCAACTGTTCCTTCATGTTCTGTAACAATGAGGTACTCCATTCGTATATCACTGGACATAGAAACTCAAATGCATAAAACATTTGTGGCCGTGAGGCCTGGTGTAGAGCTGTAGACCTTGCATTCTAGATAATCGTCTAAAGTATCACTTTCATACTCATGTCTTCTATGTCACAAATTGGGATCTGACTCCCAACACGCTGTGTACCAGGTGTACAGTACTCTCTAATGTAATCCTCCATGGTCATCCCTATACCACCTCAATTCTAGAGATTCACAACATCTCCTCTATGGGATAAACCAGTGATAAAGTAAATATATTCAACCTCAATGGTTACGGATTGATCATCCGACATGAAAGCATTGACATTAGGATTCCAATATTCGATCAACAACTGCAACAAGCTCTTTTGTGCCCACATGTTTGGACAATCGTAGATATTTTTTAAGACACTTATTTGCAGAGCCTCCAGAATCTCTAGATGATCCCAAAGCTCATGGTCATCATCCTCATCCTCTCTCTCGCCATTATATAGCCATCTTGCAGCTCTTGCAAAGAAAAACCAAGTTTTTCATTACCTTTTGCTTACAAGCGAAGATGTACATGGGTCCCTTTGACGACAAGAAAATACATACATGCATGTCGTTAAAGGCCCCCGTGTATATGGGAGCATATATGCAGCCTGTGTTAAGCACATGCACATACAAGTCTGCCACCTTCTAAAAAAAACAAAATAAAATAAATATGTAGGAAATTTTATTTAATGCTTGGATGAAAATGGAGAGGGGTCAGATATTTTCTACCTCGTCCCGACAACAACGAGTTCTGTTGATCGTAGCTCTTGCTATGATCGTTGGAACTTTGGAGGTTTTTCCCACCTTTTTTTCCAAATTTGGTAAAAAAACTCAATTGAAATGATTTTTGGGTAATTTTGTATATTATATAGAATTCATAACCCACTTTTATAAAGTTTTATTTTTATTTTTGGTTATTATATTGCCTAATTGACCATATCTTTTCGATACCATGACCGTTTGAGTCAATATTTTGCAGACAAGATGATTAAAATGGTGTCTTTTACCTGCCAAGTCCATCTTTTCAACTCATTGAGGTAATGTTTCTGTCATTGGCATATAGGATAGAATCATTTTCCGTCTGGAATTTTTCATTTTCAGTCCAATTATACATATGCCTTAGGGTCAATCCCACTTATTGGCAACAAAAATATTTCCAACCGATACAAGTGTCATTCAATTTGTTGTAGAGATTACCATAAAGAGAATCCTATATTAGCACATGCTTTTCCTTTTGGTGCCCATGTTGAGTTTCTCTTAGGCTCACGAGTCTTGTTAGTCCTACCACATCATTGCATCAAAAACATCATGTTCTTCTCAATCTTTTTTTGGATTTTACTGCATGGCTCCCACATTTATGTGTTAAGTTATACTACTACATTGCATTTCACTGCTTGCGTTTTTTAGCCTAATGACATATTCAACTTGATCTTTGCTTAGCCACTTCCTCATGCATTCTCATAAGTTGCTAGCCTTGCATATTTTTGTTGTTTCAATTTGACACATGTAACCTAGGATGGAACAATCCCCTGAGTGTTCATATCCTGCACATGGTTTCCTTGCATTGAGCATAGGTATGTCCCTTGCGTTTGGAACTAGTTTTCTTGCCTGTGACACTTATTTCCTCCATGTACTATAACATTCTTTTATTCTTATTTAGGGTTTCATAATATGAAAAAGACAAAAGAATCAAATAACAAAAAAAGAGCATGGGAATGAGCCTTCTACATCCGTATTAGAAGCAATCGTGTCACCTCTGAACGAAGAACAAATTTTTGAGTCAAGTCTCAATGGTTTGGGTTTAGTTTGGCTTTAGGAAACTGATCCAGTTACACAGAGTTGGTACTTCTTCGACTGGTTATTCTTCCATTCACTATGGAGAGTCTATTGTTTCCTCCCACATCATAGACTTATGTCAATGATCATTTTCAGTCCATGTTTCCTAAGTCACATGATGTGTCATGCTCTTGTTCAAAGGAAGTTAACCTATGTCCACCATTCCACATAACTCTTGACTTTGAAAGTAGGCCTTCCTGTGTGTCAAGTACATCTCATAATCAAAAGTATCTTTTTCCTATAATCGTGCTAGTATGGAAGGTCCCCATTGACTTCCTTCCAATAGGTTAATCTCTTATAGACTACGGAAAATTTCTCCCAGAATTTATCCCAGAGTTGTACCCTGGCCCTATTTACATTATTGATAGGTAAGCTTGCGCTCGACAGATGAAATTCCATCATTGGTCGTTGACTAAGTGGTTTTCCATGTGTTCGACGACGCAAATATTATTCACACATTAGAATTCGTGCAATATATTGGATTCCATTTGACCCCATTGGTGTTTTCCTCTCCTTTGTCGACAATCTTCATTATTGGCTATTAGTCAAAGGTCTCTTTTGTGCGCTATTTACATTTGGTGCATGTGGGGGACATACTTCGTGGTGGTCCTTACAATATTTCATCTGAGTCCTTCCAAATCTTTGGCCTTTTGCTACTCCTCATGTTGGATGACCGGGATGCATTAATTCCCTCCTTCTAGTGGATCTCTTCCTATCCAATTCAACACATATTTCTTTGGGACAAGGATCTAGAGTTATTTTTATTACCTTGGGGCTTGCACTCATCAATGGCAAGTTCCCTCACTATTGAGAGTGGGAATACATCAATGTCTCATGATCAATAAATTCTACTAGGTGTTCGACATCAAATCCTCTATTCACACTTGTTAGATTGTACTAGGTACCTTGAATCCCATTATCATTATTGGTGGTTTGTCTCACATTTTTTAACAATATGCATCAATGACCGATAATCAAACAATGTCTCACTATGCTTGACTTCAACACATTTATTCACATAGTGTAGACTCGTACCACGACGATTGGGTAAAGACCTTGAGACTGTAGTAGCATCACCTCATTTTATGTTGCTACCTGGGTTGTGTTTGGATAATACCACTCTATACATTGGTACTCATGAAGGACAATTTTTCCTACTCTTGCCCCAAATATCCTTCATTGATTCATAGACATAAATCCATTGTGTATTTATTTGTGGCTATGATCTTTGTTTGACATGGAACCACCATGTATCTCTTTCATGGCCATGATCACTGCTATACATACATTTTACATGGATTCATAATGTATTTGATTGGTTACCATGCTTATCATCACACCTGAGCATGGGTATGACTGCCTCGGGAAATGAGTTGTTCTGACTTGTTTCGGTGTTGGTTGTTGTCCTTAAATTGAATTCTGGAGACCTTCACCCTGACTAACTGCACTTGAAGACTTATACTGTATTTCAACCATTAGTTTCTCTTCTGACCTCACACATTAGGGGGAATATTTTATATAATCAATTTGCATCTCTAAATATTTGATGCTCTTATTGGCCTTATCCCTATCCTCCTTACAAACAGCTATTCCCCATACCTCCTTGAGTCCTTACAAAAAAACAAAATTTGAAGGATGTACATGCCCTACCAATTATGATACCTACGTACACATGGGCTGCTTGAGGGACACTTGTGTACATGTGTTGGCCCTTGACCAAGTTTTGGAGATCCTTGGTCACTTTTGACCTATTTTGGGACTTCAACAGGCTGTCAAAGGTGGAGCACAAGTCAAAGCGGAGATCACGGGATCTCGGCCCCTTGTTAGGACTTTTTGGGTTTTGGGATTATATAACAGGTATGGGGATGTCGACCCATGGGTTTACTCATGTTTAGGCGCTTTTTGTAATATATAAATAGAAAGCTAGGCAATGTAAGAAAGGAGACTTAGAGGAGAAGGGTTGATACCGTGCTAAGTGCAAGTAATAGTCGTACATGCTTTGTGCATGCTGTGTGAGACTTGCAAGGCTAAGTGCAAGTGACTATAAGAGAATGTGTAAAGGCTTTGTGCTGTAACCTAGCTCAGGGAAGGAGGATCTAGAAAAGTGCATGCAGATCTCCTGTCCTATGCAGAGTAGGATTTTGTGGCTCTGTGCATGTAGAAGATTGACATAAGACAATAAAAGAGAAGAAGAGTTGGTGGACGTAGCCCCAAGCTCGGGATGAACCACATATATCCTGTGTTGCTATGATTTGTGCGATGTATTGATGTGTTTGCTTGCTTATGTGCTTTGATATAGATGAATGATAGATATATATGTTGATGCTTTGTGTTTAATAGTATGGATGAATTCTAGATCTAAGATATGTGAATGTGCTTAGTGCTTGAATATACTAGATCTGGGTGAATACTGCGCTGATCTGTCATTAGGGTTTACTTGTGTTGTAAATTAAGGTTGAATACTAATGACCTATAATTGCTAAGTGCTCTGTTAAGGTGTTGTAATCACAAATCAGTGTCCCAGCTAAGGTTGCAGACATCTGAGTCCTACAACCACCCGTGCCTCTACCTCGGGTGAGACTTCATCTGCTTCACAGGTGTTGCCGAAAGGGCCGGTAGTTAGGGTTTTGTTGGTGCGCTCTTGAGCGTTGAACCCTGGGTCTACCCCTATGCCAAAAAATGGTTTCATTTCCAGGACCCAAAACTGTGATTGCTGGGAACTAAAGAAAAGAGAAAGCTTCGTGTGTAGATCTGTTTCCCTAGTGTGTAATAGTCTACTTGACTTGTGAAGCTCTGTGCTAAGAATAAAAGTAAGATCTAAAGAAAAGAGGAAAGATCTTAAAGCTTTGTTTTCTAAAAAAGGTAAGAGTAGTGAATATTTTTAGATCTGAAAGCTTTGTGCTTTGTTAAAGGTAAGATAAGTGAAAATTTTTGTTTCAAAAGTATGGATCTAGGTATGTTTGACAAATTTTGTCCTAGCTTGAAAATTAGGGAAAAACTATATGAAATAAGGTTTGATATGAGTAGATATAATAGAAATAATGAAATACATGTTATTCCTATGCATAGAAAGAATGTTTGGAATAAGAAATGGATGCAAGACCCTAGAAAGATTTTTTTGCAAGTTAACTACTATGATCCTAGTACGCAGTACAAGAAAGGATAGGGATCATTTAAAAGAAAAAGATGATTAACCCTTTGTTATAGTTGCATAAGATCGGGACATCTTGCTAAGGAATTCCCTGGTAGAAGACCTAGTTGTCTTTGTTATCAAGCTATGGACATGAAGTTTTGGATTTCCCTAGAATGATTGCTAAGGTTGAAAGAATGAATATGAGACAAGAAAACCCAAAGGAAGATCAAGAAACTGAGACCATGAAAGAACCCCAGAAAGAATCAGAGAATGTATTGCTACAAATGAAAGAAACTCTAAATGATCACAGAAATATCAACTTACCACAGATCTTCACAGAAAAATAATGCGTAGAAACAAGAATAGGAGACTTCGACATTGACTATGTTCTAGATGAAGAAACACATGTGAATATCATGACAGAAAGAACTTGGGAATTTTGGGAAAGCCTGCTATGATTCCTTCATTAGGAGGAATAAGATTATTTAGAGGAAGGCTGATAACCCTATGTGGAAGACTCACCCAGATATCTATGAGTGCTCATGGAGCTTTGACAGAGGAAGATTTTGAGGTTGTTAAATTCATTGAGAGCAACGCCCCATTTTCTATGTTACTAGGAAAAACCTGGTTTGAGAAGGATCAGACCAAAAGAAAAGAAGATGAAGCCCTAGAACAAAAGAAGCAAGAATTAAAATATTTCACGACTAGGAGGATAGCACACTTGATTGAAGAACAGGAGAACAGATCGAAGCTATTTAGAACCAGAAACTTGGATGTCAAAGTTGAAAGACCACAAGAAGACTCACCAAAGAGTGGAGAACCTACCCCAAACAAAGAATAAGTATTACTCTCTAACCCTATGAAAGAATATCAACAACACGGAGTTACGATGCTAAAAGGAGATAAGAATCAGAATGGAAAGAGGAATACTGAGAAGAAGATTACAGGAAGAAGGCTAGAAAGCTCAGTAAGAAGAGAGTAAAGATAGAAAAGTTGAAGAATGTTCCAGATGGGAATTCGCAAAAGGAAGGTTTGCAAGATGGGAACTTCGCCGAGATATCAGAACAACACCACTTGGTACTTCACCATGGCAAAGAAATATAGCCGTTGAAAGCATTACGACCGTTAGACCGATGCCCTGAATGGTTAGAACAATAATTATGACTAGAAATCTCGCCATCAGACTGTTGGGACCATGCCGCAATGGAAAAAACCACATTGATGAAGGCCTCTCATCTGTTGGAGAGATCTGTTACACCGATGTCTACTTATGGCATCAAATGTTGCACCGAAAACACTTTTGCGAATTGTATCCTAGCCAACTCATTGCTACCGCACTGTGTTTAGTGAGATCGACACCTGTTCTATTTCTTTGAGAACTCATTCATCCACCTGAGTTATTTGATCTAAGCATGTATGTCGGATGAGCTCAACACCGTAGAGAAAGTCATTGAAGAATTCCTAATCAATATTATGGTTGAGAAGGTGATGTCCGATGGAGCTCAATCTTCATCGACGAGAGGAGTGCAAGCCTCCCTGTCGACTTCTTGTGGATCCATACCATCCTGACCTGCAATAGAG
>SNQJ01S0012351.1:17460-50263 GCA_010110895.2 Picea sitchensis | reverse complement strand
GCTGACCATTCTCTGATGGTTTCTATCTTCTGAGGATCCACGACTATCCCATCCTTTGAAATGATATGTCCCAAATAATGGATCTGCTTTCGATAGAATGAGCACTTTGTCAATTTGGCATACACTTTCTGCTTTATTAGCACCTACAACACCATCCTCAGATGATATTCATGCTCTTCCTCTGACTTGGAATACACCAAGATGTCATCCAAAAAGACTATAACAAACTTGTCTAGATATTCTTTGAATACACCATTCATTAAGCACATGAAAACAACGGGTGCATTTGATAAACCAAATGGCACCACTGTTAATTCATAATGACCATACCTTTTTCTGAAGGTGGTCTTGCTAATGTTTTCATCCTTTATCCTTACCTAGTGGTACCCTGACCTGGGATCTATTTTTGAAAATATCTTGGCATCCTTAAACTAATCGAAGAGATCATCGATCCTTTGCAAAGGATACTTGTTCTTAATGGTTACTTTGCTGAACTGTATGAAATCAATTCACAATCTCAACATCCCATCTTTCTTCTTCAAAAAAAGGACCGGGGCACCCCAAGGTGACAAACTTGGGCGTATATTCCCCTTCTTCAGAAGTTCTTCAAGCTTCAATTGCAGTTCTTTTAGCTCTGGTGTACTCATTCTGTAAGGAGTTTTCAACATTGGAGCTTCTCCAAGCATCAGGTTTATAGAGAAATCAATATCTCTCTTCGGGGGTAGTTTAGGAACCTCCTGGAATACCTCTTCAAATTCTTTTAATACTACATGGTCTTCAATATTTAACACCTTATCCTTAGGTGCTTCCTCCATATGAGCTGCAAATATTTGGCAACCCTTCCTGTAACACTTCTTCAGCTACATTGCTGAGATTTCTCTGACAGTAACTACCCTTGGGATTCCCTACACTTTCCTTGGGTTTCCTTTCTCTTCCAGTAAAGTGAATTCCTTGTTACGAAAGTCTAATATGGCATGGTGCTGGTCCAACCGATCCATCCTAATTAGACAGTCATAGGAACCTAAAGGTAAGATGTTCAATTCATCCCTTGTGCTTAGTCCGTTTATGTCCACTGGACAAGACTTAACCAACTCAACAACCTTTCTCTTGGCTCCTATAGCCAACTGCACTAACCAAGATTTTCCATGCTTTCTTCTTGGAAAATGAAAACTTTCCACCACTCTAGGATCTATATAACTATGACTAGCTCCTGAATCAATTAAAATAGTAATGATTTGGTTGTTGATCATACCTTACACTTCAATCATATGTGATTGATATCCTGCTTTCTTGTTGTCCAGGGATGCGTAGATACTTGGTATTCTACTGCCCATGTCTTCCATTGTTTCTACCTGTTGAACATTGTGGACAACTTTCACTTTGTCATTTCTGTGGGGGCAATCTCTCTACCTATGATTCCCTTTACAACCCAAACATTCCATAGGTGTTTGTCTTGGAATTTTCCCACCTAATTCAGCCTTCCTGGGATCTCTAAAATATGGTTGTCCCTGAGGACTATTTATGAAAAAGGATGGCTTAGTTCCTTTCTTCCCCTGATCCATCTTAAATTTCTTCTTGTCTTCCCAAACCTCCTAGAAAGTGGGCTTTCCTCCTTGCTGCTCATATAAGCATTTTTCTCTCCTTATAGTTTCTTCCATAGTTTTAGGATCATCATATTGGACCTTGTCACTAATGGGAGATGGTAGTCCACTCATATACCTTTGAATTTTGACAGTCTCATATTTGATGAACGAGACATACTTCAACAATTCCAAAAACCTTAGTTCATATTCATCAATGGTCATGCTACCCATCTTGAGTTCAAAGAACTCTTTCATCTTTCTATCATAGTATCTCTTAGTCAAGTATTTCTTTTCGAAATACTTTTTGAATTCCTTCCAACTAACATTTTTCTCTTTAATGTGTTGCACCTGTACAAGTTGATCCCACCACACGGATGCCTTTCCTTTCAGTTGATACATTGCAATTCTTCCTTATGCATGAGAGGAGTAATTATGCAGTTGGAAATATTTCCTCATGCCAAGCAACCATATTTTGACATATTCCTCCTTCTTGTGCTCTCCATCAAACGTAGGAGGCTTAATATTGTTCATTTCACCCTTCAATTCATCCACTCCAGATCTCCTGTTCTTTCTGGTAGGAGATGATCTTGAACTACTATGTGCCTTCCTCTTGGAGTGCCCTTGGGAGTGATGATGGTGTCTACCCACACTCTTAGATTTTCTCTTCTCATCATAGAACCTGTGACTTCCTGATCTATTGGAGTCACTCTCCTTATCCAATTTCCTTTCTATCCTTTCCAGGCTCCGCATCAACTTTAGGTTGAATTCTCCCTATTGATCCCTGGTTTTCACGAGCTTTCTGTTATCTGCTCGGTGAGTCTAGACATCTTTCTGCAATATTTCAATGATTTTCATAATGTTTACCTCCTTATCTATCTCTTATCCATGCCCATTGGAGTTCGATCCTTCAACTCCCAAATGGACATCCATTCCTCTATCTTCATTCTCTGAACTGGAAGCATTCCATGCCTCCTCCATTTATCTGTACTCTGCGACAATTCTATTCGGTTTTGACAATTTTTGACTCTGCAAACACAATGTGCAGTCAACCAAAATTTGTCAGGCCATCAGGCCTTGACAAATTTTACAGTATTCATAACCCAATCTGATTCAAAGAAAACTTTCAAATTTTATTCTACGACTCTCGATCAATCAAGAATCCCCGTAGATCTTTTCTTTTTGAGCTCTGATCTGTTCTGCAAAATTTTTCGGGCACTAGCCCCTTTCTCTTAGCCCCCAACCCATGTGACCACAGGCTGTGGCCAACGGTAGATCGATAGGTGCTTATTCGGGACTTTGGGCCTCCGGGCTTTAGAAGTTTCTAACCCAAGTCATTGTAATTCCCCAGAGTGCCGAATGGGCGAAATCGGGAAGTGTAGGGAGTGGATCTACTACCCATTGTTCATCAATAACCAATGACTGAGATGTGATATAACCCTCAACGAGCGGATATGACTATTTTCCTATAGTGGTTAATCTTCACGCAAGTCTCATCGACTGTGATCATTAGTGCTCAGATCGACGACTCATAATCAATTTGGCACCCCCCTTGTGTTTCTTCCTTTTACGGTGGGGGTTCCCTCCACTACATAACATAGCACAATTATTCCAGAGAGTCTAGTCTCCGGACTGTGGCATCTGGTGCCACACGTCCTTTGGGCCCCAGGGTTTCAATGTTCGAACACTAACATGTCACATCAATATTTACCCCTTTCAAATTGTGGGGGCATGCATCCATGGTTTTGGAGAAACCCGTCTATCACCCCACAATTCCTTGGACGCTGACACGTAACCCCTCGGTAAAACCATGGTTTGGATTGCGGGGCCACCTTGGGGAATTAACTCCCGTGCAACTTGGATCCCCGCAATGCCTCCTATTCATCGATGTTGATGTATCATCATCAACGCCAGTGTGGGCCCACCGTATATTGACCTTTAACTATGTTATGTAACCTCAAGGCCCCACTAACCATGCTCATATGGAGTGCCATGTGGTAGAATATTAGCGGCTGACACGTGGCCCAATCAGATGGGTGACACATGTCACGTTCCAAATGGAATTTCAATAATCCACGGGTTCGAAACTCACTGACATGTGGCACATAAACCATGTGTCCACTTCAATCCAAGTGACATCATCATGAATCACTACTTCGGCTCTTTGGGGCTTCAGATCTTCGGGCTTCAGGAGTTCTTGCCCCAGCATACACTAATTTTCCCGAAAGCCAAAATCTCAAACAAGGTAATCTACTGACACATGTCCCTCTTGACGGATGTTCCAGATTAACTCCAGGCTTCGGAGCTCCAGGAGATCCGAGAGTTTTATCTCTACCACAATCCGCTACTCCTGAGCGTCGAATTCGCAAATAAGTTAATCATTTGACATGCGTCTCTTCGATGGACGGTCCAGATTGGCTGCGGACTTCAGAGCTTTGAGCCTTCGGCCTCTTCCACTCTATAACACATAACTTCGCCAAAGTCTCGAATTTTGAAGGACATAAATCCCTGATGGAACATACAAAAGGACATTTGACAGAAAACCAAAACTGAACTCTAAAAGATGGATCAACTTGCCACAGATTGCTGCCCACTCGAATATGCACAATAGCCTTTATCAACCATGAAAGTTATTTCACAAGCATACAAGTCTAAACAGACTATCAAAGATAGATCAACACCTCTGAAGAACAAGTGTCTGAATGATTTGATTCAACCCTGAATATTGCTGTCTACAATAAGACCCTGCTATCACAAAAGAGAATTAGGCTGTGATGAATATATGAATGAATGAAAACTGAACTATCTCAACATAAACTCAAAGAGCAAACCTTAGCATGCTTGTGCTTCTATCCTCCCCTTTGTCCCTCCCTTCCTCTTTTCTTTTAACAAGTTAGAATTGGTTAAAGTAGTTAAACCAACTCATTAGTTAAGTTAATTAAAAGACTCAACTAACTTTAGTTAGGGGGAAAGGTAATAATCATAATAAGGGTCATAAATAAATAATAGCTAGTAGGTGGGACCCCTTGTGACTCCCTTTAGTTCATAATAATCATATCAATCATAACATAACCATTAGTTAAGCAAACACACCTCCTTGATAACCATTAGTTAAGCAAACACACCTCCTTGTGTCTCCCATCAACATATTTACTTTTGGCAATTTTAGCTCATGAAATTTGAAATTATCTTCAAATACTCATATATCCAAAATAAAACATGTTGTCCAAAGATCCATGAAGTCAATTTCCATAAAACAATAGATAACATAAAACTCAAAAGCCATATTTCCCATTCTGTGATGCAACTTTTCCTTGGTTGCTGTTGTCACCTCTTGATTTTCTTGAATTTGCCTTAGGCTGTGCAGAGCCTTTAGGCTTAATCTCATTGATAACATGGGAACAATCATCCCTCAAATGCATCCATGAAGACACAGATTTGTCAGAGTCATTGGAGGGTGAGGAAGGGGCAACAATGGCTTTTCCTTTATCAAGTGCATGATGGGCTTCAATATTCAATCTATTTCTAGCATGGGAGGATTGCACTGGCGAGTGGTTAGGGGTAGCCTAGAAAATGGGGTTAACCAACGGAGGAGTAGGCAAAGACAAGTTGGTCTAGCCACGATGTTGAGAGAATTCTGGGTGGACAATCTCCTGCCATCCATCATTTTCAGGGATCGCAGGCTGTAAGGAGACATGAGGAGGTACAGGGATACCGGGAACTTGCTGGGCTTGGACGGGAGGCATTTCCGGCCTAGGTTGGACTATTCCCTGCCCAATCCAATTAAATAATCCTGCATGAAACAATTGGCCAAGCTCTTCTGAATCAACATCAAAATGTATGGAGAACCTGGGCCTTCTTGGGCCTCGGTTCCAATTACCTCTACCTCTGTTACCTCGACCATGGCTTCCACAATTGAAAAACTCATCCTGCATGCGTGATCAATTAGCAAATAGTCTTTTAAATAACCATGCATGACAACTCTTAAAAATATGAAATAGATTTGGCTCAGAATGTATCAGACTCATGTAATCCAATCCATACAAATTGTTTTATTGTTAATCAACGAGCAGGGGGATGAAACAAGGTCTTGGGATATGTAAGGGGTTTGTAATGAGAGAAAATATGATATAATGAAAGGGAAGAAGACATGGTCACTGCTCAATGACAATAACAATCAACTGTTAAACAACCAATAAAACCTCCTTGTTATTTACACAAGACACTACCACTTTCATCCAATTTAACACAAAAATTCCCTTGTCTGTAATCATTCTCAGAGCAGGGGGTGAAAAAATGAAATGGGAAGGTGATAGGATTTGTAATTAGTGGAAAATGAGATAATGGGAGGGGAAGATAATGATTACTGTTCATGATATTAATCAAGTGATCCATAAAACATTCTGCAGTCAGACTAGATGCACCAACCAACAATCATCATGACCGAATAACAATTCCTGTGTATTTAACTAGTTCACTGTCCAAAATATCCAACACAGTGCCATAAAAAAACAATAATTATTCCACATAATTTGCAAGAGGTTCTCTTCCCTTCCCTTTACACATTCTTCATTTTAAAACAATTCACAGACAACACCCAATTCCAATCTGTAGGCATCAACATCAACTACTGCCATGCATTTCTTCAATCCACAACTATACCCAAAAGTCATATTTTCAAAATAATAATGAAGTCACTATTACTGCAATAGAGCCCATCAAAATGAAATGATATTTGTTCACATATATATGCAGTAATCAAAATAACCAAGATCAGATTGTCATGCCCAAAAAGACAATTGCATATAACCAACAACCACCGTTTAGACATAAGCTATGCCAGATTAATTTTCTCAGGCAATATAGTTCTGCCACTGTAAAAACGAAACAATTCAATGTGACTTAAAAGCTGGGCCACTTATCCAACACGACTGTCATGAATAACATGCCTGCCTTAACCAATGGTCAATTTCAATAATTAACATGCTTAAAACTCTGTGGGTATCTCTGAGTATAAAAACAAACTGTCCATACTACACACAGTGCACAACTAACAAAGATCCACGATGCAACATTTCTACTTGATACAACAACACATAGTCATGATGATAACTCAAAATATCGTGCTGAGTTATCGATTGTTTGGATTTAGTCACCCGTGATCGACTATGTTGTGCACAATCAGGTCTATGCAACCAACAAGCACAAAGATGCAGGGGATATAATTTCTATAGTTATCCAATTCAGTAGTCATTCGGCCCCAAAGAAAACCATAACTACCATGCCCATTATTTTACTTTGCAAAACACCATACACAGAACGCGATATGTGTGAACAACACCAAGCATTCATAACCAATGCCATCCATCATCCAAATCACCATAAGTGCAATTACTAGTGACTGCATATCAACCAACAATTCACCACTGTGGGAGAAAATCAATTAATCAAATGAGCTATGGTAGATATGCATACCCACACATCCAATCGAATCGGGGTAGAGACCCTTCCATTAAAAATACTGAGTATTAATATAAGGAGAGTGACTGCGTTCTTTGAAAGTGCAATTGACAATGAAGGATTTATCTTTATTATCATAGAAGTAGTAACCAAATGCCAAACTAACATGATTGTCATAGACCAATTGGGTGAGTCCATATTCAAAGTAATCGACCATACATTCAAACCACAATAACTTGTAGCAACTTGACAAGCATGACGATCTCCTCTATAAAACTCTAGACTGGAGGGTTAAGGTTCGATTCTATAGACAATCCCGAGGAACAGAGCCAAATTCCCGTAATGGTCGAACCTTCGAGGCTAATGATGCACATAGAGAGGGCCATGACTCATTCGTGGTAGGTAACAAATTCATGACAGGGGCCATAGTTGAAAGGGTAGGGCTCTAGTCTGGCCTGGGAAAGGTTTTTTTAACACGCACAGGGTATAAACCTCGTGCTCTTCGCTCAACAATCACAACACAGAGGTGAAGACGGGGTTGAGGAAGAACATGAGCCTCATGTTGTGATCCCTGGTAGTGCAATCAACTGATTCTAAAGTGAACCAACATTATGACGCAGAGAACCTCCGAACATTAAACCATGAAAACCAGAGACTGTACTAGTAACAATGCGCGAAGATAGCTATCCACCCAAAGCTAAACAAGAACCCTCCAACCAAAAAGCAGTGATAATAAAGAGGTATCACCCAGCAAGACCAATAATCTCGACGAACTCAAAAATATTACAGGAAGAACCATCCATTTTTTATTCAAACACCAAAATTTCACACAGTTGCGACACTTAGAAAAAACACAAACCCATACACCATAGCCAATAATCATTTCCTAACCAAAGTGAAGTCAAGAATGGCCAAAAAAATGACATACCCGTTAATTGAAATCCTTAAGATAAGAGGTGGTTGAACTATTCCACCCTGCTACAATTCTGGAGCATAACCAAAGCAACAAGATCAAACAATAGCCGAATAGGGTGGCGACCAATAGGAGGAGTAAACATGACATGCAATAAATGCACGTCGCCTCCACCCAAAAATGCATTAACTTATTAGTACATACCAACAAGCCCTTCATTAAAACCATTAATTTAAAATCCGCGTTGGAATCCACATCAATTTCTTGCTAATTGCACTATCCACATCATATTTCCCATTTCTAACTTAACCATATTGCATGTCAACTATACAATCTAATAGATCATGTATAGAATAATCACTAATAGCGCGATCAACATCAACCTGTACCATAGCATAATCACCATGCATATAGACTATATAACTCAAATAAAATAGCAAATCCATTAACTTCCATGAGCCACCGATGTTCATACCATATGCATACCGGCTACAAATTCCATTAACCAACGCATAATCATTACCATTATTACCCGATCAAAAGTGCCACCAACATTTCACACCATATGCATATAAAACATGTAATTTGATCAACATTTCATGACCATTTTCTTGTTAGCTAGGGTTAAATAATATCAACAAGTATTTTCATGCATGTAGTATCGTCAGATATTAGGATAGCTTCAAAATTTTCCCTTGCAATCATCTCTCATCCCCTTCAAATTATTTGCATGTGGTATTGCCGAATTAGGCCCCTTTTGCACTTGTTATAGTGTTTTTCCTTTCTCAAAACTGCCTTTGATACAATTTCACTAACATGTTTGTTGTGCAGGGGCAAGAAGAACAAATGCCATGAATAAATAACAGGCTATAGTAACATGAAGGACCAACATCTCAAAATATCAACTCATACCAACAACAACGATATCTCATCAACTGTGTAGATGTGTAGCACATAAAAAAAAATGAGCAGATCTGACTTCAATAGTTCAAGGGGGTCCCACCTACTAGTATTATTTAGTATTATAATTAATAGGCATTAGCAACATTTTGC
The DNA here is from genome assembly GCA_010110895.2 of Picea sitchensis. Taxonomy (NCBI): domain Eukaryota; kingdom Viridiplantae; phylum Streptophyta; class Pinopsida; order Pinales; family Pinaceae; genus Picea; species Picea sitchensis. The sequence goes on along the minus strand of SNQJ01S0012351.1, from coordinate 41,257 downwards.
GGGCGAAAATACGTTGACGTTTTCAATTGTCAACAAACTAGTGACTCCACAGGAAAATTTGTTTTTAACATATTTAGAACTCATAACTCATGGTTTCACAGAACAAGAACAATAATCTCAAGAAGACATAACTTGAATGATTATGCAACAGGGAGAAGTGAGCGGACTTATTGGAACGATGACTGAGAATTTGGGAATAACTCATGAAAAGTGTTAAGTATGAGGGGTTTTACCACTGTATGCATAATCATTTGACTGGAATATGCTCTTAACCTTCAAGGAGGGAAACTTATAGACTTGCTCTTAAGATCTCAATGGATGAAGAAATGGAAAGAAGAAGCAGGAAATAACCATTTCCTTGTAAGACATAAGTGGAAATATGCAACAATTTCAAGGGCCCTTCCGAGGAGAAATCATAATAGCTGTGAAAGCTTGATTGTTATTGACTAACAATGATTTGCAGGAGTGTCACAGTGGCAGAGTTGATCCAACATTCTATCTTGACCAGAAACTGAAAGTTGATAAGACAAAGATGCAATAGAAATAAAAAGCAGAAATTCAAACAACACCAATAAAAGACAGAATCAAGAAGCAGCAACAAAACCTTAAAATAGAAAGAAGAAAGCAAAGAACTGTAAAGCACAAAAAGAAGCACAAAAAAAGAAGAAGAACAACTAGGCTACTAATATACAAAAACCTAGTCAACATTAGAACCCTTTCATGCAAGTCCTTCACAATACTTCAAGCGAGAACTGTTAGTGTTGTAGGAAAACCATTGTCTTTGTAATCCCCTTAAAATTTTCGAGTTAGTGTCCAAGGAAAAGGTAATATGGAAATGACCCAATACTTGATATCCTGGTGTAATTATCAACCCCTTGACGCATACGATTAAATCATCAAGATAAGCATGGAGACTGACCAGTTCATTAAAAACTATGTGTATGGGCCTTTTAAAGGCGACACTTGTCTCAAATTAACTAGAAGGTAGGTAGCTGTAAGACATAGTATCGCAATTTGTAATAAGAGTGTTTTTGTGAAAATTTACCCTTCCTACTTTGATTTTACTGTAACCAAACAAACTGTCAAGTAAGGGCTCCAATTGTGACTTTGCAACTTGTTGCAGAAACATTTCCATACTGAGAGGAGGGAAAGGGTTTCTCTTGATTGCTTGTCTAAAAGTTCAAAGATTAATGTAGGTTCTAAAATTATCAGAGGTCCTCGAAGCAGGTTCCCAATTTGAAACCCATTCAGGGTGGAATAAAAAAAACATTTAGGTCCTTAAAAAATCTCCCAACTCCCTTTGAAAGGTTGCTTTCAGTGTCGAGTTAACAAGTCTCTGGTTTTGCTTAGCTGGTTTCATAGTATGCTGAACAAGACCTGGATCAAAACCATGAAGATCCATTTTAAACCAAGAAAAAACATTTTGAAATCCACCAAGCAACTCGGTAGATCTCATCTCTTCTTTATTAGAACCTCGAACATTTGTTGTAGATCTAGGTGTCCTAATGTTCATGGAGATGGTTTCAACTAACTTCTTCTATAACTCCTCTTCTTGCTGTTTTTCTTGTTGCCTACCACACTCAAGGGAAACGAACTCTCGAGAGGAGTCAAGCCTTCAGGAATTTTATTATTTTCTACAGATATAATCTCCTCAAGCTTGAGAGGTTCATTTTGAATGACAACACAAATGCTTTCATTGTTAGGGATGGCCTTCCAGAATTCTTCATCCTCATAAATGTATGGACGGTGCAGAGATTGGAAAGCACAACTAGGCCAACGAGGCAAGAGCTGCTGAGTAGGAGAGGATGCAAAGACAACTAATCGATCAACTATTGAATTCAACTCCTTCCTAACATGAGTGATGTTAAAATATAGAAGGTTTGAGACAAGTGCCCAAATAGTTTGGGAGTATTGTTCCAACAACTTGTCACTAGGAGAGCATGCCTTACGTATCAGGTTCACAAGAAGCTCAAAATTTATGAAAACTGAAAGGTGACCACAACCAAGAGTAAGGGAGTTCTCAATGCCTAACATCAAAGATTCGAATTCAGTGACATTGTTCAAACAAGCAAACTCCAACCTGTATGACAGATTATGAATTTTTCCTGCAGGGGAAACCAAGATAATACCATCCCCGTTACCTTCGTTAGAGCATGAACCATCAAAGTGCATACACCATAATTCATCATCTGAATCAATTCTTTCCATAGGAATATTATCCTCTTCATCAAAGATGGAATATACTCCTACGTCTTCTTCGATATGGTTTATGCTAGATTGCAGAACAATCTCTATGTAGGGTTAATTTCTTCCTTCTCTAAGGACTATAACGTTCTTACCATTCTGGGAAATGGATAAATGTGTCCCATCAAGTGAGAGGTATCCACCTGTTAGGGCTTGCCAATATCTCCCCAAGATACTTGAATAATTGCTCACAGGAGTATCAATCACCTGAATGCCGAGGGTTGTCCTTATCTCAGGATGAGCGCATAAAACCAAGGTTACATCCTTAATTTCTCCTATGGTTGTTTGTTGTAGACTATTATAGGAGAGCATGCTTCTGGCATTTTCATTTGTACATGACAAGCCTAGCTCTTCCATAATAATATTCGACATGACACTTGGGCCTGAACCACCATCAATGATGCAACAATGGGCAATCTTATCCATGATCTTTACAGAAAGATAAAAAGGGGGGTTTTTTACAGGGTATCTAAAATTATATACACCTAATTTATTTACAGGAGAATCCTCTTCGTCTTCCTCTTCGAAAATATTGGCTACAATGAGATATTTTCCTTCCATGAATTGTTACAGATGCATTTGTTGTTCAGGGACGACAACCATGTCTAGGAGGGTTGCACTTGCTTTGATGTTGGCCAATTGATTCAAGATGTTGTATTTGGAAGAGGGGGGAGAAGGAGTGATTCCTTGACTCTAAGGAACTTTAAGAACCTGGGGCGCAACAGTGGTTGAGGATGAACTCATGCTAGAAGAACTGGGAGGGGGGTCAAATTTGCCTTTGGGGGCATAGGCTTTGTTCCTAGTATTGATGACCATGACATCTTCTGGCTCGACAAAATATAGTACAGTGATAGTAGCTTCTGGTCTTTTACCAAATATATTATCTCTGGCACTCTTATTTACCTCTCATGTTGTCTCTTTTTGGTGCTCCTCGCAAAAGTTACACCAACTCCGAGGCAAGATAGCCTTGGGCTGATTTTTTTTTTCAACCGGATTTCTAAAGTGGGGTGTGGAAGAGGATGAAGCTCCAGGGGTGAGAGGGGAGACAGTTCCCTTTCGCTCAAAAGATATCATATGATTTTTCATATCTTGTACTAGCTGCAAGAGAGCGGACATGTCCATTTTTCTAACTGATTCCCCCTAGGGAAGACCAGTTATCTCAAGCTATTCTTCATACTCTGAATAGGCATGTAGAGAGGAACCGAGATTATCAATGGATTTTTCCTCAAGCCTATGACGATAGGAAGAAGGCAATGCATTGTAGTAATGCATGAATGCGGCTTGGTTCTGTGGGTAGATAAGTTTAGGGATTTGATTGTACAACTTGGTGAAACGAAAGTTGAAAGACTTGATGGTCTCACCTTCCTTGTAGGTAACATTATTGTATTCCCTTAACTTCTCGGATGGGCTTTTAGATTGCCCATAAGTTGATTTGAACCAGTATATTAATTCCTCCCAAGTAGACAAAATCTTAAAAGGAAGGTCAAAGAAGTCGACCGCAACCTTATCATTGTCGTTGGCCCCTATATTGTGACAAGAATTAGAAAATGCCACTAGGTGTTCATTGGTACTGAAAGTGTTATTCCCTAAAAACTTAGGCAGATTCTCTTTAAACTTCGGAAGTGGGCGAGTAGCAGGTGCTAATTTTAAAGGAGAGGACACATGCCACAGTGTGGTTGTTGCATCTTCTTCGAACTAAAAAAGACCATACTTTTTAATGACTTTGGCGGGGTTAATAGTAGATTGGACATGGATATGGTGGCTGTACAAGCTACCAAATGATGATGAATATTGGGAATATGGAGCACTTCCAGTGCCACCAGAGCCATCACTAGATTCCATCTTATGGATAATATATGAGGGAAAGAAAGACAAGCTGGATGAATCAAATAAATTTCTTCTTAGAGAACTTTGTTGGGTAGATAACACAACATTTCTCCTTCCTATTTCAGCAATAGTATGGATTCTAGGTGACACGACTCTTCTTCTTCTAGAAGCACGAGAATCTAAGGACATGAAAGAAAGGCCAAAACTGAAGAAACAAAAGGTTATTGCTGAATTCTAGGCTACCTACGTCTAGCTTCCAATTGTTTTTGAACACTAATACCTCGTTCAATTGCTGCCCAAGAGCGATTAAGCTCAACATGGGTCCTAGCAGTGTCTAAAATAGTATGAAATAGGTTCAAAGCAATGCTGGTCTGGTCTTGGAGACCAGGCTCAAGATTGGGCTACCTTGCAATTGGAACAGTCACGAATAAAAAAACAATCAAAGAATCAATAACAGAAAAAGAAATATGTATTGATGAAAATCGAGTATAAAAATTAACCGGAGAGATATCGAAGATCTCCCCAGTATGGTCGCCAAATAAATGTTGAGGAAAAGATATGAATTGATCTTAATCAAGCATTTTTAGACTTTACTTGGATAAATCAAAGTAGACGGGAATATCACCCTATGTTTATAACCAACAAAAATAACATCCTAACTCACAAGTATTAATTACGAGTGCTTAGGCTAGTCTTTTATCAACAAAAAGCTTGTTGGAAATTCACTTTTTATGTAATTTTCTGAATGTATCAGTTGCTGAAATAAATGTAAGAATAGAAGTAAAGACACCAAGAGGATAATCAAGAGAGATGAGACATAAATCAATCCTTTATTTCATTCCAATACACCAAAGAGTCATTTCTTTACGAAATCTCATACATAAATCTAGGACCAAAGTCAAACTTAGAAATCTCCGATGGAACATACAAAAGGACCTCTGATAGAAAACCAAAACTGAACTCTAAAAGCTAGATCAGCTTGCCATAGATTGCTTCCCACTCGACTCTGCACAATAGCCTTTATCAGTCATGAAAGTTAATTCACAAACAAACAAGTCTACACAGACTATCAAAGATAGATCGACACCTTTGAAGAACAAGTGTCTGAATGATTTGATTCAATCCTGAATATTGATGTCTACAATAAGACCCTGCTATCACAAAAGAGAATTAGGCTGTGATGAATATATGAATGAATGAAAACTGAACTATCTCAACATAAACTCAAAGAGAAAACCTTAGCATGCTTGTTCTTCTATCCTCCCCTTTGTCCCTCCCTTCCTCTTTTCTTTTAACAAGTTAGAATTGGTTAAAGTAGTTAAACCAACTCATTAGTTAAGTTAATTAAAAGACTCAACTAAATTTAGGTAGGGAGAAAGGTAATAATCATAATAAGGGTCATAAATAAATAATAACTAGTAGGTGGGACTCCTTGTGACTCCCTTTAGTTCATAATAATCATATCAATCATAACATAACCATTAGTTAAGCAAACACAACTCCTTGTGTCTCCCATCAACATATTTACTTTTGGCAATTTTAGCTCATGAAATTTAAAATTATCTTAAAAAATAATACTCATATATCCAAAATAAAACATGCTGTCCAAAGATCCATGAAGTCAACTATCATAAAACAATAGATAACATAAAACTCAAAATCCATATTTCCCAGTCTGTGATGCAACTTTTCCTTGGTTGCTGCTATCACCTCTTGATTTTTCTGAATTTGCCTTAGGCTGTGCATAGCCTTTATGCTTAATTTCACGGATAACGTGGGAACAATCGTCCCTCAAATGCATCCGTGAAGACATGGATTTGTTAGAGTCATTGGAGGGTGAGGAAGAGGAAATAACGGATTTTCCTTTATCAAGTGCATGATGGGATTTAGTCTTCAATCTCTTGCTAGCATGGGAGGATTGCACTGGCGAGTGGTTAGGGGCAACTTGGACAATGGGGTTAACTGGCGGAGGAGGAGGCAAAGACAAGTTGGGCCAGCCACGATGTTTGGAGACTGTCGGGTGGAAAATCTCCTCCCATCCATCATTTTCAGGGACCGTAGGCTATAAGGAGACATGAGGAGGTACATGGATACCGGGGGCTTGCTGGGCTTGGAAGGGAGGCCTTTCTAGCCTAGGTTGGACTATTCCCTGCCCAATCCAATTAAAGAATCCCGCGTGAAAAAATTGGCCAAGCTCTTATGAATCAATATCAAAATGTATGGAGAGATCGGGCCTTCTTGGGCCTCAATTCCAATTACCTCCACCTCTGTTACCTCGGCCATGGCTTCCACGACTGGAAAAACTCATCCTGCATGCATGATCAATTAACAAATAGTCTTTTAAATAACCATGCATGAAAAATCTTAAAAATATGAAATAGATTTGGCTCAGAATGTATCAGACTCATGCAATCCAATCCATACAAATTGTTTTACTGTTAATCAACGAGTAGGGGAGGTGAAACAGGGTCCTGGGATATGTAAGGGGTTTGTAATGAGAGAAAATATGATATAATGAAAGGGAAGAATACATGGTCACTGCTCAATGACAACAACATTCAATTGTTAAACAACCAATAAAACCTCACTATTATTTACACAAGACACTGCCACTTTCATCCAATTTAACAAAAAAATTCCCTTGACTGTAATCAATCTCAGAGCAGGGGGTGAAAAAATGAAATGGGAAGGTGATAGGATTTGTAATTAGAAGAAAATGTGATAATGGAAGGGGAAGATAACAATTACTATTCATGAGATTAATCAAGTGATCCATAAAACATTCTACAGTAAGACTAGATGCACCAACCAACAATCATCATGACCGAATAACAATTCCTGTGTATTTAACTAGTTCACTGTCCAATATATCCAACACAGTGCCATCACAAAACAATAAGTATTCCACATAATTTTTARTAGGTTCTGTTCCCTTCCCTTTACACATTCTGCATTTTAAAACAATTCACRGACAACACCCAATTCCAATCTGTAGGCATCAACATCAACTACTGCCATGCATTTCTTCAATCCACAACTATACCCAAAAGTCATATTTTCAAAATAATAATGAAGTCACTATTACTGCAATAGAGCCCATCAAAATGCAATGATATTCATTCACATATATATGCAGTAATCAAAATAACCAAGATTAGATTGTCATGCCTGAAAAGACAATTACATACAACCAACAACCACCGTTTAGACATAAGCTATGCCTGAGTAATTTGCTCAGGCAATATAGTTCTGCCATTATAAAAACAAAACAATTCAACGTGACTTAAAATTTGGGCCACTTATCCAACATGACTTCCATCAATAACATGCCTGCCTTAACCAGTGGTCAATTTCAATAATTAACATGCTTAAAAATCTGTGGTTATCTCTGAGGATAAAAACACGCTGTCCATACTACACACAGTGCGCAACTAACAAAGCTCCACGGTGCAACATTTCTACATTATACAACAACACATAGTCATGATAATAACTCAAAATATCGTGCCGATTTATCGATTGCTTGGATTTAGTCACCCATAATCGACTATGCTGTGCACACTCAGATCTATGCAACCAACAAGAATAAATATGCAGGGGATATACTTTCTATAGTTATCCAATTCAGTAGTCATTCGGCCCCAAAGAGAACCATAATCACCATGCCCATTATTTTACTTTGCAAAACACCATACACAGAACACGCCATGTGTGAACAACACCAAGCATTCATAACCAATGCCAGCCATCATCCAAATCACCATAAGTGCAATTACTAGTGACTGCATATCAACCAACAATTTACCACTGTGGGAGAAAATCAATCAACCGAACAAGCTGTGGTAGCTATGCATACCCACACATCCAATCGAATCGGGGTAGAGGCCCTTCCAATAAAAATACTGAGTATTAATATAAGGAGAGTGACTGCATTCTGTGAAATTGAAATTGGAAATGAAGGGTTTATCTTTATTATCACAGAAGCAATAACCAAATGCCAAACTAACATGACTGTCATAGACCAATTGGGTGAGTCTGTATTCAAGGTAACCAACCATACATTAAAACCACAATAACTTGTAGCAACTTGATAGGCATGGCAATCTCCTCTATAAAACTCCAGGATGGAGGGTTAAGGTTTTATTCTATAGCCAACTCCTCGTAATGGTGGAACCTTTGAGGTCAATGATGCACACAGAGAGGGCCATGACTCATTCGTCGAAGGTAACAAATTCATGATAGGGTCCATAGACGAAAGGGTAGGGCTCTAGTCTGGCCTGGGAAATGTTTTTTTAATGCGCACAGGGTATAACCCTCGTGCTCTTCGGTCAACAATCACAACACAAAGGTGAAGACATGGTCAAGGAAGAACATGAACCTCATTTCGTGACCCCTAGTGGTGCAATCAATCAATTCCGAAGTGAACAAACATACTGACGTAGAGAACCTCCGAACATTAAAACATGAAAGCCAGAGGCTGTACTAGTGACCGTGTATGAAGATAGCTATCCAGCCAAAGCTAAACAAGAACCCTCCAACTAGACAACAATGATAACAAAGAGATATCACCCAGGAAGGTCAATAATCTCGACGAACTCAAAAATATTGCAGGAAGAACCATCCATTTTTCATTCAAACAACAAAATTTCACACAGTTGCGATGCTTAGGAAAAACACAAACCCATACACCTGAGCCGATAATTATTTCATAACTAGAGCGAAGTCAAGAATGGCTGAAAAAAGGACATACCCGTTAATCAAAATCCTTAAGACGAGAGGTGGCCGAATAGTTCCACCCTGCTACAATTTCAGAGCATAACCAAAGAAACAAGATCGAACAATAGCTGATTAGGGTGGCGACCAACAGGAGGAGTAAAGGTGACATGCAGTAAATGCACGTTGCCTCCACCCAAAAATGCATTAACTCATCAGTACATGCCAACAAGCCCTTCATTAAAACCATTAATTTAAAATCTGCGTTGGAATCCACATCAATTTCTTGCTAATTGCGCCATCCACATCATATGTCCCATTTCTAACTTAACCATATTGCATGTCAACTATACAATCTAAGAGATGATGCATAGAATCATCACCAATAGCGCGATCAACATCATCTTGTACCATAGCGTAATCACCATGCATATAGACTATGTAACTCAAATAAAATCACAAAGCCATTAACTTCCATGAGTCACCGACGTTCATACCATATGTATATCGGCTACCAATTCCATTAACGAGTGCATAACCATTACCATTATTACCTGATCAAAAGTGCCACCAACATTTAACACCATATGCATATAAACCATGTAATTCGATCAACATTTCATGGCCATTTTCTTTTTAGCTAGGGTTAATTAATATCAACAAGTATTTTCATGCATGTAGTATCGTTCGATATTAGGATAGCTTCAGAATCTTCCCTTTCAATCATCTCTTATTCCCTTCAAATTATTTGCATGTGGTATTGCCGAATTAGGCCCCTTTTTCACTTGTTATAGTGTTTTTCCTTTTTCAAAACCGCCTTTGATATAATTTCACTAACATGTTTGTTGTGTAGGTGCAAGAAGAACAAATTCCATGAATAAATAGTAGGCTGTAGTAACATGAAGGACCAACATCTCAAAATCTCAACTCATACCAACAACAACAATATCTCATCAACTGTGTAACTGTGTAGCACATAAAAAAAATGAGCAGATCTGACTTCAATAGTTCAAGGGGGTCCCACCTACTAGTATTACTTAGTATTATAATTAATAGGCATTAGCAACACTTTGCGGGAGAAAATACGTTGACGTTTTCAATCGTCAACAAAGCCCATACATACAACATATACAAGCCATACTCATCAATATAAACATGAACAATACACAACATGTAATGAACATAGAAGTGGTAATTGTATTTTTATGGAGGACCACCAACTGCATGCATAACTTCCATGAACCTCCCATCATTAGACCACATAGCTCATCACTCTCAGCAGTGGGTCAAGATGGGACTAAAATCCACTGGGCAAGGGATTATTAGGCTAGGCAAGGTCAATAGGAAAGTCACACAGTTAAGAGGAAGGATTCTTTCCCAGGAGCTACTTATGCCCACTGCTCATAGAATCTCATTCCCCACATGCCTGTCCCACCCCAGGAGTATACACCTTCACTGTCATACATTCCATCGGCTGCTCCACCTCCCATCCAGGGCTTCAACAATAAGCCGAACCAGAATTATCAGAGCTTTGTAGCATCTATGTGACTCCCTCCGGGAGAACTCACTTCCTCAACACACTCTCTCACCTGGAGAGAGTTGCTCACAGGCCTGACAACCTGCTTCTTCAATCCACAACAACCTCCCTCATTGGAGAGAGAATTGCTCACAGTCCTGACAACCTACCTCTTCAACCACGAGCTTGACAACTCGCCTCTTCAAACCAAAATAGAAAAGTTGGATAAGGCAAGGGACGAATCAATAAATTATGGAGGTGCACAATGTCCACGTGTTCAACAATGTTGGAATTGGATGGTTGTGTGCTTTCTCAGTGTGTGAGTGAACTCGTGAGGAGAGATGGGGCAAACTGGTCTAGCATATCGAAGATGGTGAGAGCGTGAGAGCCAAAATTGTTTGTGGTTGAACCTCTGCGTGAGTCCCCCCTGTGAGTGAGTGAGTGCCCCCACTTAAAACTTCTTGTGCCTGAGCTGACACATGTCTCTCATGAATCACGTTCCTTTCCATTTGGAAGTCATTCCCTCTTCCCAAAAGAACTTAGGATAAAAACATATCCTTCTAATCATCTTTTGGAATAATAATAAAATATTATTCTCTTGGAATTAATCCCTTAGGATTATCCCCTCTTTCCAACCTTTTAGTCCCCTCTCCCTTACCTAGCCTAGTGGAGCTTAGTCCCCCATACTCTTTATTCATGGTCAGTCGACACACAACGATGTTTTTATATTAATAATATGAATATTTACATGTACAAAATAGGTTCTTGGGCTTTAACACCTAGTCTCTCCAGCCTAATAAACACATAAGCCCATAACTTATAATTGCTTGGCTCACCAGCCTACAAAACATGTTACAATTCATAAATACAACTGGGGCTCTTCCTTGGGGATATTACATTTTTGCTACAGTTTCACCACAAAATAGAGTTAGGAATAAATTTGGGGTTTTAAAATATTATTGGACTTATCCACTCTAATTTTTTAGCTCGACAGATTAAGTTGGAAACTGATATTTTAACCAAAATTTGTATGGCCAATATTGTGTAATATTGGGTGATCTTTCACTAGAATAGAGCCAAGAATAGTTCTATCTTCCTCTATTCCATTGTAGCCACAACCCCCTTCATGTTTTGAAAGTCTTTAGTCAGGAAATAACACATTAAAATGAAATACTTATTAAAACTATTTGATCTCTGCCAGTTAAGCCTTTGTATAGTAATCAATAATAGTTATCATCTTTGGTTTGTTATATTTTGGAAGATTGATTTACTTATTTTGATGTTGATTTCCATATAGTGAGGTGGAAAGTTAATTTCTTTAACAATTAAACCTATTTCCAACAATATGTTAGTTGTCTCCACTCATTGTACATTCTTAAGGGTATATTGGGACCCATGTGAATCTTGTAGCTTGTGATTGGATGTATAATTGCATTTATATTTATATTTTATAAGTGGATTTATTACAACAACAATCCCCACATGCATGTTTCATAACCCCAATGAGGTATAGTTTCTCCGATCCATTAGCATCTCAGACTATTGGACAACTTTATTTCTTCATCTACATCCCTCTCTATCTTCAAAGTGTGGGTCTTTTAAAATGTAGAAGGATATTGTCATCATAACTAATATGTATTAATAATAATTGAACATGGTTACCTAAAGTGATGTTCTTTCAATCTTTTCCCTATCTTCTGATGTGTTGGTTATGGAGTCTGATTATATTCTTGATTCATAGGTCTTTTTCCAGCTGCGTTTGGACCCCATTACCTGAAGGGGGGGTGTGGGGGGTATTTCTCCCATACTTCTCTTGCCAAGGGGGTCTATGGGGGCGCAACAAGAAATTTTGGAGCTCCCCCACTCGCAGGGGATTCGGTGGTAGTGCCCTCGAAGAAAAATTTTGGGAAAAATTGCCTTGTTAAATGTTGTAATTTCATAGTCAATTTAGACCGTTCATTATAAGATCGCAGGTTTGATGGTAGAAGTTATGCTAGGGATTTTTTCCCTAGAAGGAAACCCTATGTTATATATGAGGGAATTGTATTGCGGCTGCATGAGTGAGTGGATATTGTATTCTAAGAGAGGAGATTGTGAGAAAAAAAGATGAAGTTACAATGGGTATGTTGTAGGTTGTATCCCTTCATTTGCTGGATAAAAATAAAGGAAGGACCCTAAAATTTCTCTAGTGGATGTATACCACACTAGGTGAACCACATATATCTGTGTCTCTATTGTACTGTGTATCTTCTATGTTTTATTTTTGCATTTGTTTTATTTTATTTCTTCACGATCGTGTTTTTCTAACAACTGGTATTAGAGCAAAATGTAACTCGCAGGAAAAGAGGGTTCTTAGTTTGAGTGGGAGCAATGGCGAAAGATGGAAATTGCAAGGTTGAGAAATTTAACGGCCAAAACTATTAGTTATGGAAGATGCAAATGGAAGATTATTTATATCAAAAGGATCTTTACCTACCATTGGGAGAAAAAGAAAATCAACTGACGAGTATGAAGGATGAAGAATGGGAGATTCTTGATAGAAAAGCATTGGGAACGATATGACTATGCCTGGCAACATCGGTGGATTTCAATATTTTGAAAAAAAAAGACAACAGAGGATCTGGTGAACACATTGGCTAAACTATATGAAAAACCCTTGGCTTCCAACAACATATTTCTAATGAAGTGGTTATATAATATGAATATGTCAGAAGATGGGTTTGTTGATGATCATTTAAATGAATTCTATATGGTTACTAATAAGCTAAGTTCTGTAAAAGTGGAATTTGATGATGAGGTTAGGGATCTTCTAATATTGTGCTCATTTCTAGAAAGCTAGAATGACTTGGTTGTGGTTGTAAGTAACTCTGTCTTTGGTTCAAATACTCTAAAATTTGATGATGTTGTTGGTGTTATCCTTAGAGATGAAATGTGATGGAAAAGCACAAGTGAGACATCAGGTAATGCATTGACTGTGGAGAATAGGGGAAGACAAAGGGAAAGAGGAAAGAGTCCAGGAAACCATGGGAAGTCTAGGAAGGGTAGATCCAAATCCAGAATATGAAATATAGAGTGTTGGAATTGTGGGAAGAAAGGACATATGAAGAAAGACTGTAGAGCTCCAAAGAAACAAAGAGATGGAAAACAAGAGAAAAATCAGGAAGCAAATGTAGTAGGTGATGTGTTACAAGATGATTTGATTCTTTCTTTAGATAATATTACCGAGTCTTGGGTAGTAGATTCAGGGGCTTCATTTCAAGCCACACCCCATAGGAAATATTTTCAAAATTATGTTCAAGGTGATTTTGGACAGGTTTATTTCAGTGATGATGAACCATGTCAAATTGTTGGAATGGGTAAGGTACAAATAAAGTAAAAGAATGGAAACCAATGGTTACTAAAAGAGGTGAGAAATATACCATATCTGAGAAGAAATCTAATTTCAATAGGACAGTTGGAAAGTGAAGGATGTATATATACATTTATATATAAGGTGTGGAAGGTCACTAAAGGATCATTGGTAATGGAAAAGAGAGAGAAGGTAGGTACATTGTATTTATGTACTGGTAATGATGAATCTTCAATCTATTTAGCTTATACATGCGTGGATACAAATTTGTGGCATCATAGGATTGGAAACGTGAGTGATAAGGGGATGCAGATACTTCAAAAAAGGAATTTGTTGCATATCTTAAACAAGTTGATTTGGATTTCTGTGAGCACTGTATTTATGGAAAATAGAAGAGAGTCAGATTTATTAGAGTCGGGAAGGAAAAGAAGAGTGAAAAATTAGAGCTTGTGCACACAGATGAGTGGGGACCATCTCATGTATCATATCTTGGTGGCTCTCGTTATTATGTTACTTTTATTCATGACGCAACTATAAAAACTTGGGTTTATTACATTCGACAAAAATATGATGTTTGTGACACTTTTAAGAAATGGAAATCTTTGGTTGAGAATGAGATAGGAAAAAGGTTGAAGTGTTTGGGATCATACTATGGAGGTGAATATTGCAACAAGAAGTTTGATAATTACTGTTCATACCATGGGATTTGTAGAGAGAAGACAGTTCCAGGAACAACATAAGAAAATGGTGTGTTAGAAAGGATGAACACGACAATCATGGAATGTGCAAGAAGTATGAGATTACATGTTGGGTTACCCTTACAGTTTTTGGGTAGATGTTGTAGATACCATTGTTTACTTAATAAATAGAGGGCCTTCAAGCTCCTTGGATGGTGGCATTCCAGAGAAGGCATGGACAGGTAAAAAGGTAAATTACTCATTTCCTAAGACTTTCGGTTGTGAAGCATTTGTCCATATTGATAAAGAAAATAGAACAAAGCTTGAGGAAAAATCCAAGAAGTGTACCTTTATTAGATACAGTGTTAATGATTTTGGTTATCGCTTATGGGATTATGAAAATCATAAAATAATTAGGAGTATAGATGTGGTATTCAATGAAAGGTCATGTACAAATATTAGTTGCAAGGAAATAAATAGGAAAAGGAAAACAAAGAATACATAGTTCTTGATGAAATCAAATAAAATGAAATTCCAAAGGTACTAGAAAATCAAAATGTACAACAACATGAGCAACATGTACCTCAAAATACTGCAAGTGTTGTTATAAGATCTACTAGGTTAAGTAGACCCCTTGAATGCTACTCTCCTTCATTGTATTATTTATTGTTGGCTGATTCTGTTGAATTGGAAATTTATGAAGAGGGAATGCAGGTAGACACAAAAAAGAAGTGGGAGAAAGGCATGAAAGAGGAAATGGATTCCTTGGTAAACAACCAAACTTGGGATTTGGTTCAGTTGCTTGCAGAAAAAAGAGCATTGCAAAATAAATGGGTTTACAGGTTGAATGAAGAAGATGGAGGCAAACAACAATACAAGGCTAGACCTGTTGTAAAGGGGTTTGCAAAAAAGAAATATATAGATTTTAATGAAATATTTTCTCTTCTTGTTAAAATGACTTCAATTAAGACTATTAGAAGTCTTGCGGTAGTAGAATGTTTTCATCTTGAACAATTAGATGTAAAAATAGGTTTTCTCCATGGGGATTTGGAGGAAGAGATTTATATGCAACAACCATAGGGGTATGAGGTTAAAGGAAAGGACAATTTCGTATGCAGGTTGAAGAATAGATTGTATGGCCTAAAGCAAGATCTAAGTGAGTGGTATTTGAATTTTGGTAGGTTTATGATAGAATAAGGTTATAGTAGATGTCATTCTGATCACTATGTTTATTTTAAGAGGCTAGAAAATGGAAGCTATATTATCTTGCTATTGTATGTAGATGACATGCTTGTTGCAAGTTCTAATATGCAGGATATAAATGTGCTCAAAAAGAAATTAACTAATTCATTTGTGATGAAGGATTTGGGTGTTGCAAAGAAAATCCTCGGTATGAGAATACCAAGAGATAGGAAAAATTGCAAATTGACATTGTCTCATGGTGAGTACATAGAGAAGGTGTTGGAGAGGTTTAGAATGCAGAATGAAAAACTTGTTAGTACACCTTTCGCAAACCATTTCAAATTAACCAAGGAAATATGTCCCAAGACACAGGAGTAGATAAAATACATGTTCATGGCCCCTTATTCATCGACAATTGGCATCTTGATGTATGCTATGATGTGCACAAGACCATATATTGCACATGTAGTGGGAATTGCGAGCAGGTATATGAACAATCCAAGTAAAGAACATTGGGAGGAAGTAAAGTGGATTCTTAGGTATTTGAGAGGTACTGTTACTCATGCATTATGTTTTGGAGGTTCAAACATTGTTCTAGAGGGATATGTTGATTCAGATATGGAAGGTGATAAAGATAATAGGAGGAGCACCACAGGATATGTTTTTATTGTAGGTGGAACAACATTAAGTTGGATTTCAAAACTGCAAAAGGTTGTTTCACTTTCAACAACGAAAGCATAATATGTTGCTTCTATAAAGGCTAGTAAAGAGATGATTTGGTTACATAGGTTTATGGAGGAATTGGGAAAGAAGCAAGAGAATAACATGTTTTAATGTGACATCCAAAGTGGCATTCATCTTACAAATAAATCATCCTTCCATTCCAAGACTAATCATATACAACTTAGGTACCATTTCATACGATCCATTTGTGAAGATGGACAATTGAAGTTGGAAAAGATACATACTAGCCATAATCCTGTAGATGTGTTAACAAAGGTAGTAACAAGAGAGAAACTGAGTTCCTTCTGAGTTTCAGCTAGCCTTCAATCATGAAGGTGAAGATCATAAATTTTCCAAGTCCAAGGTGGATCATAGTCTAGTAGGTACAACAACAATGGAGTTGTTGTGATCAGTCTCCAAGTTGGAGATTGTTGGTTGTGGAGCACGATTGTCTTCAAGATTTATAGGTCTTGTTTTGACCGTGTTTGGACCCCATTACTTGATGGGGTGTGTGTGGGGGATTTCCCCCCCACTTCTCTCGCTGGGCGGTCTAGGGGGGCGCAACAAGAAATTTTGTAGCCCCCCTGGCATGGGATTCAAGGGCAGCACCCTTGAAGATAAATTTTGGAAAAAATTTCCTTGTTAAATATTGTAATTTCATTGTCAATTTGGACCATTCATTATAAGGTCATAGATCTTACGGTAGAATTTATGTTAGAGATTTTTTTCCTTAAAAGGCAACCCTCTTTTATGTATGAGGGAATTATATTGTGGCTGTGTGAGCGAGTGGATAATGTATTATGAGAGAGGAGACTGTGAGAAAAAGAAGATGAAGTTACAATGAGTATGTTGTAGGTTGTGTCCCTTCATTTGCTAGATAATAATAAAGGAAGGAACTGGAATTTTATCTGGTGGATGTAGCCTACACTGGGTGAACCACGTATATCTGTGTATCTATTGTACTTTGTATCTTCTATGTTTTATTTCCACATCTATTTTATTTTATTGCTCCATGATCCTATTTTTCTAACACAATGTTGCCAATGCAATCTGCCTTAGAATATCAGTTTCAATAATTGATCATATCCCACAAGAACATAAGGAATAGGTATACACTAAATCACGAGGCTATATCTTAAGAAGGAACATTCGGGAATCATAGAAAATAAATAATGATAATTAAAATATTTAAGTTACATTTCCTATCATTTCAACAAATAATTTGTAATGACTATAGCATCCAAAAGTTGGTCATTAATCCTAATCCTTTGAGAATCGTGCATTAGCATAATTATTCATTACTGCTTTTGAATCTGGTCAATTCAACAAACTGGAAACCACCCTATTCGCACGAATAAATATTTTTGATTCACAAGGCTTCAATATCAATGACATAGTAGGGTGGGTGTGCTGCGATGAGGGATTGAGGTGAAACTTACCATGACCAAACCAAAAAGGAAGTCATAGGACGTGTCAACATGATACCAAGTGAAATAGAAAATGGTAGTGAGAAATCCTTCTAGCGATTTCATGGAGGTTCTTTTATTTTTCATAGGTGGGCACTTTCATCCGTTCTAGAGATCCATGTACGATTACTATAGGTTGGAGGCATGTGGAAATCCACTCTGATTGATGACAACATAGCTCAACAAAAACATCGTACAAATGCCTTCAACTTGCTTTCCTTCCTTTGAGTTAGGTTTGAATTATTCTGGCTTTGAAACCATATCAGAATAAGATCTTGTTGAATGAGATGCATAATGCAATGAAGAATGAACAATGAGAGGAACTCAAACACGATATTCAATATTAGCTCTGATTCATCATTACAATAGGATTTTCCTCTTTTATAGAGATTACAAATGGTTATTAGATCTAACTACTTCTTATTCGGCATGAAGTAGTTGAGTGATTATCTCAACTATCATTTTACAATAACTCAATGCATAACAACTTAATATTATTACATAAGTAAGCCTTATAATCTAATAGAGTCTGTCTTAATTAAAAGTTGATAATTTTTAAGAGTATTTTTAAATTTTTGTTAATAATGATATTCTTCCTTTCATATATGTGATATATGTGACTAATAAATGTTCATATAAATGAATTTGTTTTTTCTATTATTCAATATGAAGTTAATAGCATTTTTATATATTTATTAATTATTTATTTTTCTTTTTTTTTTGTATATAAAATTTTGTGGGGAAATTCAAAGAATTCTTCTCTTTACTTGTCAATGGAATCCATAATAAACTCGTTAGTGTAAATCAGTGCACTTAACCAAAGAGATTCCAATCGAGCACTTGTCAACATGAAAGTAGCCAAATATCCGACAACAATAACCCCTTGAGATTTGAAATCAATAATGATTCCCAATATATTTTTCCACATATTTTTCGACATTGAGGTACACTTGGGAAATACAATTCATTTCACTCTCTAGCTCGTAAGAGAGAAATAGATTCATGAGTACCTTGTCAATGCCACACAAGAACTCACATGTACATACCCTATCCCCTTCGAAATAGAACATGTGACCACCAAGGAGAAAATACATAAACCTACTCAAATTGTACAATGATTCATATTATATACACACAAGTATAAAATAACACAATTTTAAAATAACAAGGGTTGCATGGAAGCATAGTCCTTGCTGAATCAATTTGAAAATATATAATGAATAGTGAAACTTAATATAACAAAATGCAAAGGTAACATAACCTTGATGCTGACAATGAATGCCCCCCTAACAACCTGTAAAAGTTAGTCTATAAGGGATGGTATTTCCTCTTAAAGTAATAGTCAGTTCACCCTTAAATCCATTCCGAAAATTGAAGTACACTATGGTACAAGAGTCCTGTCATTACTAAGTGAGAAGATGAGAGTGTCCTAGGGAAAAATGTTATCAATAATATAATTATATGTTTAGATTTTAAGATTGTACTAATAAAAACTATATTTATATGTATAAATATGCAATTTTTTCTTAAAAAATAAATTAATATAAAAAATTATTTTAAATATTAATATTTATTTCACACATAAAATAGTTACATAAAACAATTTATTTCTTATTGATAATCAACAAACATTAACACTGAAGTCTTTTAATTTTTTAGATATCTCAATGCTTTTACCTATACACATATATTAAAAAATAAGTATATAAAGTGAACAAAATGCTTTTATGCATATGTTTAACTTAAAAAATATTGTTTATTAACTGTCATAATTTTAATTTTAATATTTTACTTAGCCATTTTTCACGTTGTGCTGGGCCTTTTTCTATGACCATATCTACTCACTCCGTAGAGATATATCTTTTGCACCTTGCACTATGCACATGTATATCCACCTCACATCCAACACATAGTTTATTTTCAACCCTTGTGTGGAGAATTCATATCACTCATCCTCCCGCACTTGCACAACTTCACACTTCCAATAGTTCCACAACACAGATTTTGATAAGTGATGTAATTTGCATGGTAAGTGAGTAATTTATGACACATTGATTTTCTACTCTTCCACCTCTAACTCTCTATACTTACTTGAATTTATTTTAAATAACCATATTTATTATAAAATTTGATTATAGAAATGATATTGTAAAATATTATAGTTTTAAGATATTTAAAAATAATTAATTTGATAATTTTTAGAATTTATTAAAAATATAAAAAATATATTTTTTAATTTATCAAAAGAAACAAATTTATTAATATTTCATACTCTATGACCACTTTGCTACAACTATTTAATTGACAACTTTAATTTATGACAAATAATATTAATTGATCACTTTTGCTTGTTCCATTGCTTGTACTCTATGACAACTATTTCATCAATATTGTTGACTAACGATCATAGTTTCAATTTTAATATTTTATTTAGCCATTTTTCAGGTTGTGCAGAGCCTTTTTCTATGACTATATCTCCACACTCCACACTCCACATTTCGTAGAGCTATATTTTCTGTACATCCACATAGGTTAGTCTATTTTCAACCTTAGTGCAGAGAATTCATATCTCTCATCCTCCCACACCTCAACACTTCCAATAGTTCTGGAGAATTATGATAAGCAATGTACTTTGCATGATAATTTAGTCATTTATGACATGTTGATTTACTCCAATTCCACCACTAACTATTCATACTTAGTTGATTTTTTATTGTTAACATGAACATCCCTTATTTTTTGACAAGAGTCATGGACTTAGTTCCCCCCAATTCCAATACCATAATCTATTTGTATCTACCAGAATCAAGATTTGAGATTTGGAGTTAATGGAATATTACTCTTGGGACATCTCACTCTAAGGATTCCTTGCTAGACCTAGGCTACTGATGAAAAACTACCACCATGTGTAAAATATAATATTTTAAAGTTATTTAAAAATAATTGATTTGATAATTTCTAGGATTGATTAAAACAAATAAAATCAACAAAATTTATATATTTTTAATTTATTCAAAATAACAAATTTATTAATATTTTATACTCTATGACCACTTATGCTCTACAACTATTTTTAATTGACAACTTATAAGGTATTTAAAAATAATTAATTTGATAATTTTTAGGATTTATTAAAATAGTAAAATCAACAAAATTTAAGTTTTTTAATTTATTAAAATAAACAAATTTGTTAATATTTTATACTTTATGACACCTATTTAATTATTTAATTAACAACTTCTACTCTATGACAACTAGTGTTAATTGATCACTTTTGTGTGTTTTATTGGTTTTACTCTATGACAACTATTTCATCAATATTGTTAATTAATGATCATAATTTTTATTTTAACATTTTACTTAGTATTTTTTCACGTTGTGCGGAACTTTTTTTATGATCATATCTCCGCACTTTTTAGAGCTATATATCTTAGCGTACAGGTATATTACTGGTAGAGCCAACACTTGCAATTTTCAACCCTCGTGTGGAGAATTCATATCACTTATCCTCCCACACTCTCACACATAGGCACCTCCACACTTCCAATAGTTCAACAACATTTTGACAAGCTATGTAATTTGCACGATAACCAAATCATTTATGACACTTGATTTGCTCCAATTCCACCACTAAATCTCCAACTTGAATTTATTTTAAGTATCAATGTTTATTATAAAATTTGATTAAAGAAATGATATTCTAAAATATGATAGTTTTAAGGAATTCAAAAATAGTTAATTTAATCAATTTTTAGGATTTATTAAAAAATAAAATCAACAAAATTTGTATTTTTTGATTTATTAAAGAATCAAATTTATTAATAATTTATACTCTATGACCACTCTTGGTCTATAAAAACTATTTAATTGACAACTTCTACTCTATGACAACTAGTATTAATTGATCACATTTGCTTGTTCCATTGCTTATACTCTATGAAAAGTATTTCATCAATATTGTTTATTAAGGGTCATAATTTTAGTTTTAATATTTTACTTAACCATTTTTTACTATGACTATATCCACAAAGCTATATCTTTTGCATATCCCTAGCACAACCAACACTTAGTCTATTTTGAATCCTTATGTGCAGAATTCATATCACTCATCCTCCCGCACTTCTGCACCTCAACTGTAGCAAACCTTTTTCTGGCTACCAAGGTTTAATCGCTATTAAGAGAAGGTTATAACACCACTCTATACATAACTCATTTAAGCACAGAGTAAAACATATTATTTACTTCTATAATTAACAATCCATAACATTCCATATTAATTCATATACACAGTGGAAATCATGATAACATAAACAGTAGATTCATGCAAAACGTGATAAAAACATAATCATATACTTATCTTTTAACAGTGGTAGAATCCACCAACCAAGTGCAGGCCTTCCACGAACCTCCCAGCCTTAGACCACACTGCTCATCATCTCAGCAATGGGTCACCCCCGAGCTGGGACTAAGCTCCACCCCAAGGCAAGGAAATCTAGGCTAGGCTGAGGTTACAGGGAAAAAACCACACAACCACAAGGAAGGGATTCTCTCCAAGGAACCTCCCATGCTCACTACCCACAGACCCTCATTCCCCACATGCCTGTTCCACCCTAGGAGTATACACCTTCTCTCTCACCTGGACAGTCCTTCGGCTGATAATCTCCCTTGTCTTGGGTTACAGGAGCATGCCGGACCGGAAGTCTCCGGGCTCTATGGCATCTACAAGGTTCCTTCCAAGAGTGCTCTCCTTCCTCTGCGCACTCTCTCACCTGGAGGCAGTCACTCACAGGTCCAACAACTTGTTCTTCCAACTTCAACCACCTCTCTCACCTGGAGAGAGTGTTATACAAACTGGTCAACAAGCCACACAGGGTCAAACACTACACGTCCACCACAATCCATGGGATCCAGACACGAACACCCCAGGGCAGCTCCAGACCGGTGCAACAGTATAACCAGGCTTAGCAGGGATGAGACACTTCTGTTTTCTCAATTTGTCAACATGGAATAGACTCACACTCTGGATTCTCAAGGATGCGTGACGAGTCGTCCACATAGGGGTCGATTCAGACTCCCCAGTTTAGAACAGAGAAGGGGTGTACCAACTTCCAAAACACACACAGACTCTTTCCCCAAATCCACGTAGGTTTCTCATTCAGGGAATATACACACCGGTTTTCTCAGAGCTAGACGCAGACTTTTCGAATCACAGGGATGCACAAAGGTTCTTTACAGGAGTCGGGTTGGTAGTACTATCTAGGGCTCCATACGTGTTCAGATCATCGGGTAGAATGGGGAAAGGAACCTTCTCATGGCTCACCTTGGCCATTTTATTCGCATGCGTCAGGGTTGACACTTGTCACCCATGAAACTGCATGCATTCCACCAGCACACATCTCTCTTGCATGTTCTCTGCCCGCATAACATCTGCATGCTCCCATGTCGCGTCCTCAGGACCGTACCAGGTCCACTGGACCTTTACAAGCTCTATGACTTGATTCTGGAGCTGTTTTCTTTTCCTGTCCAATATGCATACAGGATGCACTTGCAGGACACCTTCTGGTTCCACCTGAATCACATTCCAATCGATAACATGATTAGCATCAGGTACATATTTCTTAAGCAGTGAAACATGAAACACATTATTTACAGTCATAGATGCAGGTAATGCAAGCATGTATGCAACCGACCCAATCCTTTCTAGGATCTCAAATGGCCCACAAAATCTTGCTGCCAACTTGGCGCAACTTCCCAGCTTTAGGGAACTCATGTTAGTTTTTACTTTCAGGAAAACATGGTCACCCACTTTGAATTCTCTATGGGTTCTGTTACTATCAGCGTAAATTTTCTGCTTGTCCTGGGCAACCTTTAGATTATGTTTAATTTTTATCATTTGATCTTCCATCTCTTTGAGCAGCTCAGGCCCAACTACTACTCTGTCAGCGGGATTATCCCAACTCACTGGAGTGTTGCACTTTCTTCCATAAAGCGCTTCGAATGGGCTCATCTTCAGTGATGCATGATACCCATTATTGTAGGCGAATTCTACCAAATGCAGGTAGTCTTCCCACCTTGATGGTTTATCCATCACATACATTCT
>SNQJ01S0012351.1:0-11059 GCA_010110895.2 Picea sitchensis | reverse complement strand
TGGTTTCGAGAGATGATGCAGTTGATGACACTGATAGTGATGATGGTGCTCATGATCTAATCATGAGATAGTCTATACGACTATGTTGATGCTACCGGGTGAATGGTATGTTTGTGCTCAAGACCATTACCTTCAATACCTCCATAGCTAGGAGGGAGTGTTGATATTATGGTAGTTGTGGGAGGTATTTATCTCCACGTGTAAACCTGACTAGAATAGAATATTCCAAGAAGCAAGAAGAAACCCTAATTAGTTGGATAATAACCCTAGAAGACAAGTCGGCTCAAGAGGATAACTTGTATTAGGTTATTAGCCTCCAAGAGAAGAAGTCGGCTAAAGGAAATATTATATACTAAGTAAATAGGCATCTAGAATGAGAAGTTGACCTAGGCAGTTTTCCAGTTTTAGTATAAATACAAGAGGCCAGCCTTCATTCTGGCAGGCATTCTCAGAACTGCAGAAGCAGCACTTGTGCGCACTGCAGTTGGCTAGTTTGTGTGCAATTTTGGAGGATAGTTGATGTTGCAACTGCAGCTAGCAGATTTCAGTTTTGGCTTGGACTCTGTCTTGGTTATGGTTTGGAATCTCTGATCATCTCTCGTTATTCTTTCTTGGGGCGCTATCCTTGGAGAAAGGTGTGCCATCTTTGTTTGGTTATCTAGCCTAGGGTTTTCTTCCGGAATGATTCTCTGTCAAGGTTAAGGTGCTCAGGGGTGGCTTCGGCCTATGGTTGGGTGATAATATTGATATTGTCTATGGTTAAACGAGCACATCCATTATATTCTAACAAGAGGAGCAAGGAATTTGAATTCAAATAGAAGTGTGGGAAAAGAAAAGTGGGTTTTTGAGAAATTAAAGAGTGTATAAATAACAAGATTAGTGACTACATGTGCACCCACTCAAAATGGAAAAGAGGAGGAGACCAAGGGAACATCTAGGAGTAAATGTAAGAAGTGTAGTAGTTGGGTGAGGAATAATCATTATTTATATTTTTAAATAAGAATTTACTTATGCACTCGTGTATGTGATGCACTTGTGTATGTGAGTGACACATGGGTGGGTGAATGATAGGTAATTAGTACAATTAAGTTTAAACCCACAATATTGAGCAGTCCATATTGGAATGAATTGAGCATTGCATCAAACATTACAAACCCTACAATAATCGAATATATTATAAGTTCTAACTTATAGACCTCCCTAAGATGAATAATCTTCCACCACCTCTTCCCATTCCAACTATAGTTCGTACAAATTTTAGAGTAATTTCCAACTACAAATCACACAATATTTGAGTAGTTAGCATTTCTACATATCGCATGATCGTTGTGTAGTTAACATTACTACATAGTTCACATAATCACAGAAAATATCTATGTTTGATCTCAGCTCGCAAAATAGATAAATTATATTGAATTTTTGTGTGTCCAAATTTGACGTGATATGCACATAACCTTTTCCTAGTGTTTGAATCCCTTGAACTCCTCAAGTCTATGATCCTCATACCCATCACATGGAAGGTATGTTGGATCCCATGTTTAACCATCCCTCTCATTTGTATGTGTTTTGAACCTAAAATTGTGGCCCATGTGTTTTACCCCTTAGACCTATTATGGTTGACCTATTAAATATGAGAAAGGGGCCATGTAATGAGTGAACTACTACACTTGAAAATAAGTATATAATAATCATGTGAATAAATAATAATCTGATGCAACAAGGAAATGAAGAGTATACATGTTATTTGACAAAGTGAAGAGGACAATTGTTATTCATGTGTAAATAGGGGAAATGAGGAGAAGATATTTGTTAGCCATGCATAACATGAATATGAAGAGGAAAATAGTTATACTTGTGTGACCATGGAAGAATTATGAACAATTAAAAAAATGAAATTTATCTCCTTCACTTTATAAATAGATCAAATAGTGAGATTTTTAGGGGGATTGAGTGGTGGTAACTAAATGATCACATATTGAGGCTATGAATATGGATAATTGTAATTTGTTTACCTACCACTGTGTTTTCAAAATATCTATTGGGAGAGAGGGGTGTGTGAATCATTCTTTCTTGTTGGTATGATAAGGGATAATACCTTCTCAATATTAGAGCGAGAGGGGCACAAGGATGGAGTGTTTGATCTTTCATGTGGCACTAATCCCTAATATTCCATCTACTTCCCCACTTGATGTCAATTTTTCGTTGTATCATTAGATTGGGAATAGTCCTTGGTTTTTGGTTGTGTTGAGGGTACATGACCTACCCATTTATCACAATATGAAGGGTGTGAAGAGGGAGTTCTTGATCTTGTAGGAGGCATTGATCCTTGATCTTCCACTTGATGACTCGCCAAATGGTGAGTTGTCATTGTATTATTAGATTGATTTGGCCTTCCTTTTGTATATTTGGATTGAGCATTATCCTTAGTGATATTTTGTGATAGTACCTAGAATCCCTACACAAGGGGTGCCTTGAAACATAAGAGAACATTGGTTGGTTAGTAGGTGTTCACATGGAATTCCCCAAGAAAAGGGTTGGTTTACAAGAATTATAAGTAGCACAAATCAACATCAATTGGTTAATATTTATAGTGCATCATTTCTAGTTATATATGTTTTTGCAAGTTCTGAAGATGATTGAAATAGTATTGAAGGATTTTGGTTGCATGATGTCGAAAGTGCTTGTTGTATTGTTGTGTTATTTACTTAGGTTTGTTTATAAATACTTATACCTTATATTGACTTTAATTATTGAATGCAATTTAGAACATAATAGACTTTGTTTGAGATAATAGACTCCTTAGCACCTTAGTTTCTATGCAGGATATTGCATTAATCATTATACTTTCCACTTTAAAGTTTGACTATCTATCAAAAGATGACAATTGGAAAGGGCTTGTTTCTTCTTTTCCTTCTCAAATTTGTTCATGTCCAAAAGGACAACACATTCTTCTAAGTTGTATTCAATATTTTGATCAGTGTCTACAAGAGTTTACCAAATTCCTTGCTCCTATGGAAAATCATACATTGACCAAACTGGGAGATCATTTAAATCCCATCTCAAAGAACATATTGTTGGCATGACCCATAAATGCATGCCCAAACCAGATATTGTGATCACTCCTTCAAACCCAAATACCTCATCTACTTCGTACAAACCAAAATCCTTGCCTCAACACCCTATTACACCTCACGCATCATTTGAGAGGCTCCCGAAATTGAAAAGCACCCAGATAATTTTAATCGAGAATATGGATACAAACTAAGCCATTCTTGGAGGCCTATTATTCATCATCTTAATCACTAACCCCCCCCCCTCTTTTTGGTTTAAATTTTTTTCTAATTTACTATTCTTCTCCTGTCCCGACCTCCTTTTTTTTTAATTTCTTCTCTAAAATAATATTTTATGTTTGATTGCTAACTTTGTCTTCTTCTTATCGGATATCTCTACTATCATTTTCTTTTAACTTTGATTTTGCAAAGTTTTCAAATTTAAATTCATTTCAATTTTCATGATCATATTTTAAATCTAAATTCATTTTCAATTTCATAATCATAATCATATTTTTAATTTCAAGTATCTTTTTAACTTCAAAAATCATTTTTAATCTCATAATCATCTTTATTACGTCTAATTTACTAAATCTTTTACTTTTCTAAGATCTAATTTTCTAAACATTTAATTTATTGACTTCTAATCCTTTGCTTCAATGGTAACCCTCCTTTGTTCTATTCAACGGTAATTTTTCTTCTCCTTCAACAATAATATTTTCCCCTTTCCTATATATCCATTTTTTCGGCACTCTTTTCAAACACTTAGGTTCATTTGTCCCTAATGATGGGTGGAGTGTCCACTCAAAACGTTGGATGTTTCAAAAATTTCAACACTGTTTTTTTCCAGAAAGCTCAAACAATAAGACTTTTTCTTTGGGTCCTCCTCTATATTGTCTACACAAGCTTCTAAATCATTGACCAACAACTCCCATGATTTTACTTCACAATTAACATCCTCCTCACCCTCTTTGATATTTTTTATTTTTGGTCTCAAACTTGGCATATTATTCCTCCAACTACGCTAGTACTTGCTTGACTTCATGAACAAAGTAAGCTAGTAGGATTCTTAACTCTCTTTGGTTAGATTTCCTAGACTCTCACATACCCTTTTTTTGGCCATGTCTATGCCCTCCTCCAACCAATGTGAGACCATGTCCACCCTACAACATTTTCACTAAATTGGTTCCCCTCCCTCTTCCCCTATAATTTGTGATCCTCCTTTCTTTAGTGTTTTGTTTACCCAGATTCTCCTATGGGCCCTTAAATAAAAAAATAAAAAAAAAAATGTGTCATTTAGGCCTTATAAGTTATGATGGGGCATTAATAGGTATTGATCAAGGTGAATATTTAGATTTACATTAAAGTCTTAAATCCATATGTATATCAAAGTTATTTATTAGGCCTTAAGGTTATGTTGAGGTATTGTCAAGGTTGCAATCAAGGAAGTGATGAAGGTAGCAACAAGGTATGTATCAAGGTGAAAATCATGATGTATACTGATGTAAGGTCAAGGGTGGACCATTGTTATCATGATCAAGTATTTTTACACATGAACATGTGATTTAATGACATGGATTATGAGTCGAAGTTACCTAACACATTTTTTTTTGTTTCTTGGCATGCATCAAAGTTCTTAGAAATATAAATTGAGATAAGGTATCTCAATCAATGCTAATTATTCAGTTTTGAATGAAGTTATGAAAGTTCCTTAATTTTGAACTTTATTTGTCTTTTATGCGGCTTTACCTATTATACAATTTAATTTAATAAAGGATACATCAATACAAGCTTAACATATAGGTCAATACCACAGAAACTATAACAAAACAATTTCAAAAATTGTTTCGACTTAATTTACTACTTCATAAATTAATTAACCTATTAAAAAAATTGATTGTAATTCTAAATGTATATTATAAATTATTAATTAATTATAATTATTTTTTATTGTTATTTTATTTTAATATCGTTAATTTGGTTGGTGTTATTCTCCTCACCAAGTTTAAAAGATGATCATCTTTGCATTTTGTTCTATAATAATAATAATAATCTAATTTTAAGGTCACTGCCAGACACCAAATTGGTGTATGAGACCCCCTTGTTTGTAGGACAAGAGACCCCCTCCACACAACGATTTGACTGCTAAAGTCTACAGAGGTATACATACCCTAACCCCCTCTGGATTTGAACTTGTGACCTCTTAGGAGGAAACTCATGTTCATCGTATCTCATATCATAACAAAAAAATCATTTAAAAAAGAAAATAATGACAATATGAATATTGAATTCAACTCTAGGTTTGAAATGTGTTGAGTTAATGTCTTAAATATATACTCTAAATAACTTTATAATTGGTTTTACAATGTTTTTCTATAAAAGGTGAATTGCATATAATAGACATTAAGTTTGTATCTATAAGTTTTATTGGGCTTAAATCTTTATTTACTTATTATTAGTCCCTGCTGAAGGCTAGGAGACTATAGCAATGAGTTGGTGCATTGATTGTGTATTAGTTTGCTTGTTGACTAAAAATTTTCCTGTGTTTTCCAAAGTTGTTTTGGTATTTTTTTTTTTAAAAGAATTAAATTATTTTTATGTGTTGTGATTGGTCCTCGAAAACATCTTATTGTAGAGGTGACGATAGGAATTTAAAAGGAAAATTAATGATGTATGTTTAATGAAAAAATGACAAGGGCATATAATAGACATTAAGTTTGTATCTATAAGTTTTATTGGGCTTAAATCTTTATTTACTTATTATTAGTCCCTCAAGGCTAGGAGACTATAGCAATGAGTTTCTATTGATTTGTATTAGCTCTGTTTGTTGACTAAAAATTTTCCTGTGTTTTCCAAAGTTGTTTTGGTATTTTTTAAAGAATTGGGAATTATTTTTATGTGTTGTGATTGGTCCTCGAAAACATCTTATTGTAGAGGTGACGATAGGAATTTAAAAGGAAAATTAATGATGTATGTTTAATGAAAAAATGACAAGGACTAATATATATATATATATAGGCATATATATATATATATATATATATATATATATATATAATAAAATTTACTTTTGTCGTACATATTAATGGAATATGGAGACTATGACAGAGAGAGAATATGTTGTTCATCTATCCATTCGGCAAGTGGACATGGCGTGTTTCTGCTATTTCAGATGTTTCCAAATGATGTACATATGTTCATTCAAGGAACGATTTACATTGTTGGTCGATTGGATTTAAAGATCGGATCTAGATTTTACTCGTCTAAGATATTCAATTAACCATCAAGAAAGATATTCAATTTGCATAGGCATTTATAACTCAAAGAAAATAAGTATCCATCTATTTTTGGTGTCTTGTTATGTTGATACATGAGGCATTTCCTAGTGAAGTAGCGAGAGATAAAGAAAAAAACAAGATACAAGGCTCACATTGTGTAAACCTCTTGTGGTTAAATATATCAGATTGAAAATGAATCTATGTCAGTTAATCTTTTATCTCACTGGTTTTTTTTTTCTTCAGTGACAATTTCTCTTTGGGGCACCTAGCTTATGTGGGTATACTTGTTTTGTATAGATTGCAATTTAATGAACCAAAAAAATCCAATTTAGTAATATTTCTTATTGAAATTTGCAGAAGGAAAAAGATCTAAGGTGCTTGGGTTAATTCTAAGCATGCTCAGTTTATGTTTTTTTGTTAAATCATTTCCATTTTTTATGTCGATCCATCTTGAGGTGTTGCATTTTACTGAATATGAAGTTTTCATGCTAAGATTTTGTTGTAATTTGTTTTCAAGTCTAATTATTGTGTTGAAATTTTTGTCATGTGCAGAGACCTATAATAACTGAAATACAAGTCCGTATGGACATGATTATTAAATAAGATGTATATTCACGTGTAAATCGTAATTATATCAACTAAACTCTGGATATATTCATATACAATTTGTGAATATCAACATCTCAAATTTCTCTTATTTGCATGAAAAAGATAGACAAATCTTGCAACTTTTTAGTATAAAAAATAGTATGTAATATGGAGTTTTAGTTTCATCCTTTCTCTGCTTCCTTTATGCACTAGAAAGTCTTTTCAATAATTTATACAAAATTATTGATAACGAGTTTTTATAGAGGATTTTGGTTTGGTTTTGGTTATATATATATATATATATATATATAATTCACTTTTGTCGTACATTATTAATGGACTTTGGAGACTGTGACAGAGAGACAATATGTCATTCATCTATCCATCTGGAAAGTGGACGTGGTGTGTTTCTACTAGTTTGGATGCTGCCAAATGATGTAATTGTGTTCATTCAAGGCACGATTTACATTATTGGTCGATTGGATTTAAATATCGGATCTAGATTTTACTCATGAAAGATATTTAATTAACCATTAAGAAAGATATTCAATTTTCATTAGCATTTATAGCTCAAAGGAAATAAGTCTTCCTCTGTTAAATGCCTCTTGTTGTGTTGATACATGAGGAATTTCCTAGCGAAGTAGTGAGAGATAAAGAAAAACAAAAGATACAAGGCTCCCATTGTATAAAACTATTGTGGTTAAAGATCTCATATTGAAAATGAATATGTGTCAATTAATCTTTTATCTCGACGTTTCTCTATTTTTTCCCATGACAATTTCTCTTTGGGGCACCTAGCTTATGTGGGTATACTTGTTTTGTAGAGATTGCAATTTAGTGAACTAAAACAAGGCCAATTTAGTAAAATTTATTGTGGAAATTTACTGAAGGAAAAAGATCTAAGGTGCTTTGGTTAACCCTAGTCATGCTCAGTTTATGGTTTTATGTTAAATCATTTCCACTACTGATGTCGATCCATCTAGAGGTGTTGTATTGCACTGTATATGAATCTTTCATGCTGAGATTTTGTTGTGATTCGTTTTCAAGTCTAATTATTTTGTTGCAATTATTGTCATGTGCAGAGACCTCTAATAACTGAAATACAAGTTTGTATGGATTGTAATGGTTGCGTTCAAAAGATATGTAGAGCTTTGAAAACTCTTCAAGGTAATAATAATTAGAACTGGAAGGCTTTATTATTAAATTATATGTATATTCACATGTAAATAGTAATTATATCAACTAAACTCTGGATATATTTATATACAATTTGTGAATATCAATATCTCAAAATTCTCTTATTTGTATGAAAAAGATAGACAAGTCTTGCAACTTTTCAGTATAAAAAATGGTATGTAATATAGACTTTTAGTTTCATCATTGCTCTGCTTCCTTTATGCACTAGCAAGTTTGTTCAGTAATTTATACAAAATTACTAAAAGTGGGTATTTTTGGAAAATTTTGGTCTATTCAATAATTAATACAAAATTGATGATAACGAGTTTTTAAAGAAGATTTTGGTTTGGTTTTGGCTTTAACAATACCTTTTAGTAACAAGTTTATTCAATGGTTTATATAAAAGTAATGATAATGGGTAGTTTTAGAATATTTTGGTTTGGTTTTGGTTTTAGGGTTACATTTTAATTGTGCGGATTCTAGAAAATTAATTATAATGGGTAGTTTTAAAAGATTTTGAATTGGTTTTTATTTTAAGATACATTAGACTCTTGTGTGTGATAATAAATGTAAATCATAATTATATCAACCAAACTCTAGATACATTCATATACAATTTGTGACTATCAACGGTTCAAAGTTCTCTTAAAATTAATGATAAGGAATTTTTTAAGAAGATTTTAATTTGGTTTTGGATTTAACAGTACATTTTAGTAACAATTATATTCAGTAATTTATAGAAAAGTAATGATAATGGGTAGTTTTAAAATATTTTGGTTTGGAATTGGTTTTAGGGTTGCATTTTAATTGTGTAGATTCTAGAAAATTAATGATAATGGGTAGTTTTAAAAGATTTTGGTTTGGTTTTTATTTTAAGATACATTGTATTCTTGTGTGTGATAATAAATGTTTAATATTTTAAAATTTATTTTTTCTCATTTGTAAAAACACTTGTTTAACCTCAAAGTGAAAATCAAACTACAAAACAAATAAGAGTCTATGATTATGCTCACATACAATGTATTCAATATAGTTGTTTAACATCAAATTGAAAATCAAATTTTGGTTACATGGACATTTGGTTAAGTACATATCCAATGAATGTATTTATTACAGCTCCTAATCCTTAACCACCATAGCAAATTTAGTTTAGTTTAGATGAATTTATGTTCATGTTCATATTCTACTATATTAGCTCAAACCATTCATCTTAAACACATCAAACTGATTTCACATAGAACTATGCTTATGTCCATATATAGAGTATAGATTCTTAAACTCAAACTTCAAAGTGTGTATCAAAATCTATCAAAATCTGTCTACAGTTTAAAGTGATTATCTTAAACATAACAAACTAAGTCATTTTTTTTTTTTTCATATTGTGCATTCATTCTATACTTGGTTATTTCCAAGGTTGTGTTGAAGGATCATCTCTTGTGGGGAGAGCTATACACTCCTTACTTCCCTCACATCCTAACCTCTGCACACTTTACGCTCCTACTCGCACATCCTAACCTCTACACAACCATATTAAGAGTTGGTTGTGCGCGAGATATACCTATGTGGAATGTGGAGGTGTGGAAGATATAGTTGTGCAGAATGAAGATATGGTCATAAAAAAAGGCTTCGCACAACGTGAAAAGTGACTAAGGAAAATATTAAAATTAAAATTATGATTGTTAATCAACAATATTAATGAAATAGTTTCCATGGAGTAGAAGCAATGGAACACCCAAAAATGATGAATTAACACTAGTTATCATACAGTAGAAATTGTCAATTAAATAGTTGTCATAGAGACGTGGTCATAGAGTATAAAATATTAATAAATTTGTTTCTTTTAATAAATTAAAAAATATAAATTTTGTTGATTTTTTTTTTTAATAAATCCTAAAAATTATCAATTTAACTATTTTCAAATACCTTAAAACTATGGATTTCACAATATCATTTCGTTAATTAAATTTTATAATAGACATTGCTACTTAAAATAAATTCAAGTATGGAGAGCTAGTGGTGGAATCGGAGCAAATCAATGTGCCATAAATGACTTCGTTAATCAGTGTTGTGGAACTATTGGAAGTGTTATTGTAGTGTCCCCAAGGTCGAGCCCCATTGTAAACCATGTTTTGAAAGGAATTGTAATTATGTTTTATAGGCTGGTGAGCCAAGTTTTTTATAAGCTAGAGGCGTATGTGTTGTTAGGCCAGGGAGCCTGAGTGTTGAAGGCCAGGAGCCTACTGTTGTATATGTAATCACGCAGAACAATTAATAAAACATAAACATCGCCATGTGCAGACCGACCACGATGAATGAGTGACGGGGGACTAAGCATCCATAGGGTGGGCAAGGAATTAGGGGCTGGAAGGTGGGAAAAGGGGCTAAGTCTTGAGCCTAGGGGCTAAGCCTAGGGGGCTTAAGCCTGGGAATAATATTTTAATATTATCCCCAAAAGACATGTGCATTTTATGTTTATCCTAAGTTTTTGGCAAGGGGAGAACATGCAAGGGAGATGTGTGCTGGTGGAATGCATGCAGTTTCATGGGTGACAAGTGTCAACCCTGACACATGCGAATAAAATGGCCAAGGTGAGCCGTGAGAAGGTTCCTTTCCCCATTCTACATGATGATATGAACGTGTACGGAGCCCTGGATAGTACTACCAACCCGACTCCTGTAGAGAACCTTCGTGCGTCCCTGTGATTCGAAAAGTCTGCGTCTGGCTCTGAGAAAACCAGTGTGTATATTCCCTGAATGAGAAACCTGCGTGGATTTGGGGAAAGAGTCTGTGTTTGTTCTGGAAGTTGGTACACCCCTTCTCTGTGTTGTAGGAAAATCTGCCTGCGGACAAGTAGATCGACCTCTAGATCTTGACCTTAACTCTAGACAGAAAAATGCTTATCATGGACACTGACTTCCTTTCAAATCTATCTAAGCCTAATGCATGAGAAGGAAGGATGATAGAAGT